>JAUZNK010039677.1:0-15601 GCA_035046665.1 Euphysa ruthae
CAATATTGTCCATGAGATACTACTTCACTATTTTAGTATGGAAACCAATATTTTAGCTGGTGTTTAAATTATTTAAGTGAAATTATACCTTTATTACCACATATTTTTTCCAGGATTGTAGATAATCCATTATTTGCTGATTGCAGAGGTTTCTTTTTGCCATTCCGTTTTTTTTTTAAACTTGAATAAAAAACTGTTGTCTATAAAATAGTACAATATATTTGAAGCCTATTAAATAAAAACAGTTTACTTTGAAGTCAAAACCTTTCAGCAGTTGAGAAACGAAGCATTTGCATAGCTATGTCTCCATTTAACACTCAATATATGAAGGAATCTTATTAAATTTAGATCAGTCAATTGAAATATTAAAAATATTATGATAGTAAGATGTCACTTTATAAGTCTTGATCCTATTTCACACACTTACATTAGAATATAGACTTCTAATGGTTATATCTTATGTTGTTTTTGCTTTGCTTTTAGGTTACGTGAAATCATTGTCAGCTGCGTTAGCTTGTACCCGTTGAACTGGCTGCTACATTAGCTTTTACATGATTGAGTGCCTACTACATTGCTATAATGTTTCTACTTAATATAAGTTGTTCACTCAGAAGTTTCAACTGTATTCACAGTTCACTGGCACCGAAATTTGTGCTTTATTATTTTTTACCTGTACGTACAAATAATAAATTTTGTTCCGTATAGTGCTCTGGATTGTTATTCAAACCCTTGCAACTTTGAATTTTTTTTGGATCCTTATTCTGAAAATTTTTTACAGCGAAAATATTTCAAGGATCAACCACTTAAAAGTTTTTTGCTAAAATTTTTTTTTTCAACTTCATCCGCTTTCTTATCCGCTAATGATCCAATAAGGTCCTTTAAATTCACCCATGTCTGTTAAATTTGTAATTTTTCTTAAAATACATTTATTGCCTTTTTCTTAGCTTATTTTTTAAAAAGTAACTTTTGTCAAAGCAAAAATTTTAAAATTCTGTAAAAAAAAAACATGCACAAAAATCTAACAGTTTTATAAACAATAATAATTTTTAAATAATCATCTTTCTCACCTCTATTCATAAGCTTCAATCACATAAATAAGCAGTTATCATCGTGAGATTTAATTGGCCAACATTTTATTCAGTTTTCATCTGTTTTCAAGTCAAATTACTTTGCAGCAAACCTTTAGACAATTTCATTATTTTTAAGAATCTTATCTGAGAATTAGCTTGGTAACTAATTGATCATTAGATATCTCTTTAATTAAAAACTTTGTTTCGAAATATAAGAAATATAACATCTACAAAGAAATGTTGGTAGTGTTAATAGTTAATTTAGATGGCGTGTGTCTATTATTTATGAGTGTTGGAACACATATTTTTGCAGCCTGATAAAAATAAGAAGTATTTCTTTTACTGGTAAAGTATGACATATCTTTTGGCTCGTACTCAGATAATAACTCTTCTGCTTTAAATGGAACATTTTAATTGGTCCAAATATGCTGAAGTTTAGCATGCTGAAAGACTATATATAAAATCTTTTGATCATATTGAAAAATTTTTTGCAAAATAATAATTTAGTACAACATTACAAAGTATTAGGAAGATATTTTAGTTGTGGTGATTTGGCCATTTTGAATATTGATCCCCCTGACTTAGGATACGAAAAATGTCAAATCTGGTCCAAAAATGTTGTTTTAATTTTTTTTGAGAAAATTTTGTTGAAAATTAAGTAACGTGTTGGAAAACTTTTTTATATATGTATTTTTCTAGAATTTTTGTCATCTTGAAAATTTTATCCGGCCTCTGCCCCATGTTATGCCTCATGTTTTTTAACACTACGTAATTTAATCCAAAAACAACATCAAGGTTTGGAAAAAAAATTGATCATAGTACCGTAATTTAAATATGAATGTCTCCCAATTGATATAATTTAAAAAAAAAAATTTTTAATATAAAGCTATCTATTGCAAGTATTTTATACTAAATTTTTGTATTAATTACAAAATTTTCTGATTTTTTTATTGTGTAATAACTCGATGTTTTAGTATTATTTGTGCAAAACTCCTCTGTAATATCTCAAAAGCACTATCTGGACATTTTTACAATTTTAATCTTCATTCAGACAAGAACAAGTTGTTTCTCTGAGTCATTTTGTTTATTCCATGGCCGGACTTGCGTGTCCAAATATAGCCATAATTTCGAGTAGCTTTAGCATTTAGCTCTTTTTAAATTATTAGAAATCAGCATGCATATCTAAAAGTTCATAAATTAGTACTAGGAAATGTTTTATTAAACAGGTCCTTGTTATAATAACCGAGTCTTCGTTGTTAAAAAATTGGTCACTAATCACTTGATTCAAGAAACACAACCAATGCTAACCTAATAATTGATTTCCTTATTTTATTGTAATATTAATTTGCTAGGAACATTTTCTTGATAAATTTTTGGTCTTCTTTTTTCTTCTATTTTGAATATTAATATCATTTAAAGCTTATAATATGATTTTAAAAAAAGATGAAGCCATTATAATTTTATTATAAATAAAATATATTATAATTGTGTTGTTTCAATTTGATCTTATCTGGTGAATGGTTACATGTATGGTTTTTGTTACATTCATGGTTTTTTTGCTCAAGTGCACTTGCTGTAGCTTTTTGATATTTACATTTTAACAGTTGAAGGGTTAATCCAAGAAATATTTTTATTTGAAATTTAATTTTCATTTTTTTAGAATTTTGATATTCTAATAACCTATAAGTTTTTAACTTTGAAGTGTAATTTTTTCACTCTTGTGAAAAGAAAACAACCCGTTTTTTGAAACTGCCTGTTTAAATTTAAATTTGAATGTACTTGAATTCACAGGTTTTGATCAATTGATATTTTTTTGACAGCTTGGTGTGACTTTTTATTATTAATTACTTTTTATATTATCCTGAAGGATGATTTGGTGTAAAAAAAATCTATTATTCTTCATATTTAATTTTTTTTTGTATTTTTTCTTGCCATTTTAATTATGTCAAATGATTGAATGATTTTCATTCTGAATTTTCAAATACTATTTAAAAGGCACTAAGTACCAAGTTTTTGTGCAGACTGGAAATTTATCATATGTTAAAGCATTATGAAAAGGTGTTATTTTGGTCTGGAGATATGAGGGTACCAACAGCGGTAGTGGTAGTGAAAGGGTTAAGATTCCTTCATGATTTTGAATGTTACCTTGTATTTTATTTCTTTTACCAGTGCTTTGTTGATGTGATTTTACATTTAGTAACATATGATAGACAATGGCAACAGAGGTAGTTTACTTCTTTACTCCACTTGTTCTTCTGATATTACCAGAGCATTGCCATGATGAATTTTTTGTCAAGTTTAACTTTTTCGATGGTATGTATTTCATTAGCTATGTAGAATTTTATCTATTTAAATAATTTTAAGACATAAAAATGATTTTTTCAATTTTTTAAAAAATCCTGGTTTAAGTAGTTTGAAATAAGCCTAAATTTTAAGACAGTCCTTCCCCTCCCCTTGTTCCTATAAGCATTTATCTGTCAGATGCAAAATAGGATCTACAGCTTTGAAATTTAAAAACATTTGGAATTAATTTTTGTAACTCTTAAGGTTGTTTTTTTTAGTTCCTTGTTTGGAGATAGCTCTTAGTAAAGGTCTTGGTTATGGGATTATCTTAGGCTCAATGATAGGTATGGTGTTTATTCTTATCTAAGAGTGATATATCGTAATCCTAATTTATCAGTCAATATCTTACAAAAAATCTGTTTGGTACATTTTTCATAGTTAATTTCCAGAAAGTCGATTTATTTTAAAAATCTTTAAAAGTCAATTTAGAGTTGTTGTTTATAGAGGAAGCGAGGAACGCTAAGTAATAGTATTCCCTAAAGTAATAGTATTCGCTAAAGTAATAGCAAAGGCCATTGCATCTTTAACAAGTTTAAGGGTAAAATTTAGTTGCCTTTGAACTAAATCTAAAAGGAGAAAATATTAGCAATTTTTATAGTTTTTTTTTTTGGAATTCTCTAGCAAACCCTGAATTAATTTTTGTATAGTTTGACAAAGAGGATTGAATTTTTTATTAAGCCCTGCAACAACATTCTAATAACACGATATAAATAGCACACTTTCCAACTCGATTATAAAGGGAATTTTGGAGAAAAAATTTCTACGTAATACACATTTAAAAAAAATTATTTTAGTAGACCAGTAAAGGCGCTTGTGCATGTTTCACTGTTTATTACAATCAAAAAAAGATCTTTTTGGCACACAGTTGTTTGTGAGCTAGTTACTATATAGTCTAGGTGTCAGACAAATGTTTGTTATCATACTGATGAACAATTAATTTTTGATGGATTTCCTTCTTATTGATGTACTGATCAAGAAAAAGTGTGATAGCAGATGTGCATCCTACATAATTTTCTAAACAATTGTCCAGCCATATCCATTTAGGGGTGGGATTTTTGTTCTGATTTTAATATAGAACGCTATATTTTTACTTGGTAGCAAACCCTCATAAAGTGATGTCTTAAATTTTCACAAGGGACAATTGTTTTGATCCAATTTTCCCTTGTTTGGAGCATTCTAGTTTATACCTGAAATCATTAACAAGAATTCCATTACTACTGCAGAGTACACAAACAAATTTGTTTATTAACAGAAATTTTTTTTCAGTTAAGCTTTAACTTTTTTATTGGACTGAAAAAGTCTGCTATGGTATGTTCTCCTCACAATTTTTTTTTAACATTATTTTTCTTTGCATTTTTACCTTGCACGAAAACTGTTAGCAAGCCTGCTTCTATTCCTTTTGAAGTACTTATCCCTGTTGAAATAACATTAAAGCTTCTCCTTCAAATGGGTTCATAGTTGATACTTCCAAAACATCTATAAAAGCTTGGATGTTTTTTTTTTCTTCATTTGTATTCATTCGCTTTTCACCTAAACCAGAGTGCTTGTAAAATGTTTCATTGCATATAAGTAACTCTTTAAAGTTTCGATAAGATTTCTACTCTTCTTTTAGCATCTAACACCGAACGATCTGTAAGGCATTTGTACTAAACCTTGTCTCTCTGAAACCACCGTTCTTGAAAAATTTTTAGACCTCATGATGTGAATTAGTAGCTCAAACATGAACTATGACTAGTGATTAGAAACAAAAGTCCCAGTTGAAATACTGCGTATACTTTCAAGAAACAAGCTCCAGTTACCAGTTCTAGTTGAGTAGATTAAATATAATATTGTGTTTACAATATCAAAATAAAACCTTTAGCCTTTAATTTGTTGACAAAAATGTTGAATTGGTCAAACACTTCACACACTTCTCAGATTTAATAATCGTGTCAAATTCTTCATTTGATAAATTATTGTGTATGTTCTTGAACATATCGGGTAATTTAGTTTCTTTAGAATCAAGAAGTATGTTTAATAGCAACCTTTGAATTACTTCATAAAAGATCTTATGTGAGTATGAAGTTATACATCTTTCCAGTGATAACTCCTTCAATTGAACCTTACGCGTTAGCTGAACTTTTAATCATAGTATCTGAATCCTTTTACCATTAACACCAAGTATCATCATGAACGTGTGAAACGTGCTAGAAATAAGACTGGTTTCAAAAATTCATATATTTCTTGAAGATAACCTCGGCACCTTTTGCGTACATTGCTTGATCAAACACACAGACGAATGATGAGAGCTTTAATTTTTCTCTAATTGCATCACATCGTTGAAGCATCACATATACTGTGGTGATTTCAGTAGCTGGGTTGTTGATAGCACCAAGGTAACCAACATAACTCAAAATAACTCAAAATACCTTGGTCAGATGTAAACCACATAAAGTGTTTGAAAAAGATATGTACATCATAACAAAAATATCTACTAATTTTATACTCATCCCAAAATTTTAATTTCTTTAAAAAAGTTTTAATTTATTTGGCTCTCAATCAAACAATGCATTAATAGTTGATCCATTTTATGAAATTTGCTATTAAATTGGTTCTCATATCATATTTGATGAAATATCGGTCATGTCACAAATGTAAATATTACTCTGTTACTGTGGAAACATTAATTAAATCGGACAAGCATATTTTATGATAAAAATGATGTTAGATCCAAGATGTTAGATCATACATAAAGTAATTCGCGAGCAAAAGTTAATAAAAAAAAGACCTAGCTTTTTAGATGAATATTTTTGAAATACAAACAAAAATAAGAGTGTTTAAATAAATAGATAGATAGACATTTCACTTTGGTTAGATAAGCTGTTAAAAATATAATAGACAATTTAACTTGAATAAATGTTTTAAAATATTTCATTTTCCTTATTCTTTGCAAGTGAATCATTTCTTCCAATTCATCATCAGCTAACCAAAACTCCATATAAGTGGAAGTTTGGCAATAGAAGTGAAAATGTCTCAGTTATACACAGTTGTTAAGATTTAATAGATTTTTAATTCAGGATTCAGCTTATGAATGCAGGAGGGTTAAGGATAGTGTTCAGACTACAAACGTGTCTCAGAATTTTGCTATTTGAGGAAATAAGTCCCCTCAGATTTTTTTTTTTTTTCGTATTTTTTTTAGTTACATCATTACAATACGTCCCTTTACTAAACTTTGCTTCATTTTTTTTTTAAACTCGAGATATTTAAATCTAAATATCTCGAGAAAGGACACTTATAAAAAAAATGCGGCGACTTTCTGGTTACAAGAACATGCTGATTAAGATAAAAAAAAAATCGTGACTGACCCTGGACTTATTGCTTTTAGAATGTTAAAAAAATAATAATTGTAGGTTTTAGTTTTTATGAGGTATTCATTCAAAATAGATGAGATTAGCGTTTAGCATAATATACATAACATAATTGTCTAATATACATAACAAATTATGCAGTATTTTATTAACCTCCCTTTTACAAGTCTATTTATATTAATTACTTAGCGTTTTATTTATTATTTTTATACAGGAGGTATGATTTTTTTAAGGCTGTGCATCAAAAAAAATTGTTTTACATTGGTTTCTTTTACGCAATGCACATCATTAGACACCCTTGCTGCTGGACAATGCCAACTAACATTAAATAATTCATCACACGTATCAAAGGCTGCACACAGCTAGGTCGGGTTTAGTTTAACTGAATCTTGGGAAACCACAGATTGAGAGCCCTCATCATCGTCAGACTTTTGTTCTGTACCTCGCTTTTAAGGAGCAGATGACCCCTTGATTTGATCCATTGGTTGTAAGACAGAGGTTGTGTTTGGAGAAAGAAAGAAAAGAGTGATTGCTTTTTATCTTCCAATTTCGGGATGGGCTGTACAGTTACCAATGATGAGGACATTTTTCCGGTTTCCTTTTTTAAATTGATTATCAATTGTTGTCTGGCTGAGCGGTTAAGTCTTTGGTTTCTGTCACGAAGGTGCGGGCTCAACCCCCCTTGGAGACCAATGATTTTTTTTACCATAAGCTCAAATGGCAGCTCTATGTACACCAGAACCAAACCCTTAGGCCCTTCTATAATAGATTAGTTTGTAAAACTATTTGTTGGCCCCACTTTAAAATAATCAAATCAAAATGATAAAGCCCTCTGGCTCATTCTTCGAAAAGCGTTGAATCCATCCAGCTTTTGTTCTGGCATCATCAGTAACGGCAAGATAACTTTTTGATATTTTTAAAGCATCAAGGCTTTTGTGATTTGTCAATCACAAACATTAGTTTGTTATTTGATAAATCCTTAAAAATGCAACCCAAACTCATCAATGCAACCAAACTTTTCCATGGTTTTTTCGTAGTTGGTTTTAATTGTTTAAGGTGTTGTTACTTTCAAAGGATCGGTTATCTTTCTAGTAACATCTTTTTCTTCTAATAAAAAGAAGCGTTTAGTTAAGAGTTTCATTGAAAGCATTATTCGTACTTTTATTCGTTTTGGCACGTATTTAATTTTGCGCATTAAAAAGAATTTTTGCTAATTGAATTGAAACTGGAATTTGAATAATTTTCAATTTTAATGTTCCAATAAATCAAATATTTGAATTTAAAAATTTTAAAATGTTTTATTTGTCACGTTTGGTCTCACTTGCTTCATTGGAAAAGCAACATGGGAAGTTTGTCAAATGAGCACTAATCCCAATCGTTAGGAGTTGGAAATAAAATCATTTGTAATGGACTTCCATGAGTAAATAGTCCTGCTATTTAGAAACCGCAATGTCTTACTGACTCGAATCGAACCGACCAACAAAAAAGATAAATTTGTTGTTCCTATAATTGGTGTCTGTCAAAGACCGTGTTATTGATCATTTAATGAAAGGCAAAAATGGACAATTCGCGGAAAAAATTTTCTCTTTTATGATCAAGCAAGTATCATGGGTGTAGAGTTCGTGTCACAGGTCATGCTATCAATCAGGTGATAAAAGAATGAAAATTCCATGTACGTTAATGTTTAAAAGACAGTCGGAATTTTTCGATAATTTATCTCAAGAACTGAAAAAACGCATGTAAACAAACTTGAAATTGTCTTAAAAAAAAAAGCTTTTTTTTTCTTGGGTCCAACCAATCATCTGATGCACTGTAATCATTACATCCCTATTATTTGGCAAAGTAGAGGGATTTTATTTTCAGACTTTTGGCTGATATAGGGATGCTTCAGTCTCTTGCATTTACCAGCCATTTGTAACAAACTTAATCAATGTTTTCATTGGGTATCTTTTAAATCGTTGAGCATTTATTGTTGATGAGTTTAAATCAACTGATTCATAGATCAGTTTTTTTCTTTTTAAGCCAGTTTGTTAGTGTTTGCTTTGGGATATTATGTTTTTTGGCTACGAAAGCACACAAGTTGCCTTCATCAATTTCTTTACATATCTTTAAGTATACTCTGTAAGAATTGACTTTGAAGCCAGTTTTTTTTTATGTCCTAGTTGCAACATCATACCAACAAGCAACATCCTATCATGAGATTAACTCACAAACAAACACTGTAAAAATGCTCTGCATTTTGTTTGAAAATGTGTTTGTATTGTTTTACAATGCAATGTCTTCGAATTTCTTTTATATCCTATCTCGTAAGCTATAGCATCGATTGTTGTTATATAGTGGTACTGTTTTTAAAATGGACCACGATAATTTTGGAGTTATTTTTTCTTTCCCTTTAATTTCCCAGACAATTTTTTTTTTTTTTTTTCTTTTGTTAATCCGATATAAATTTTATCTGGTTTATTGAGAATTGAAGTGATGCATTTATAAATTATGTTGGTGGTTTACAATTTCTGTCCATAGTACAATTTTATATTTGTTTATAATTGTAATTTTATTTCATTTTGTCAATTTTCGAAGTCAGCTTTTTGTTGCGACTTTTTATAATTCTACCTATGTTTTTTGCGCAATTGTAGCTATTTGGAATCCAATTATTTTTTTTTTTTTGACTTCAATTATTTGTTTTTTAATCTTGTCTGTTTGATGTCCGTTTTTATTTGGTTAAAGAGCGAAACCATCTTCGTGATAAGGCCTATATAAGGTTTAGGGTACAACAGATTCACATATTTCTGCTCTGTCGAAATTTCAAAATATTAGAAAATTTATTTGTGTTGTCTAAAATTGTTGTAATAAATTTTACTATTATTTAAGTCTTCAAGTAATTAATGATGCAAGGCGTTTTGAGGTTTTTTTGACTATGCATGTTTATCTATTACTACTGAAAAGAGTGCTTCAAGAGTAATAAATTTAACTGTGTTGTCTAAAATTGTTTTAGAAATAGAAGGGTTGTGTTTTTTAATGTTTGAAAACCATGCTATTTGGTCAGTAGTGTTTTTCCACTGATTTTTCTTTAATGTTGTAACTATTGCAAAAGCGAAAAAGCGAGCTTTGCAGTTGGAGCTTAAAAAGCAAAAAAGTGAAAAATTCTCTATAGTAAGAGAGGTTTTTTTTGCTGACTCATCAGATTTTTGAGTCGAAATTCTGGCAAAAATTTGTGCCAAAATTCGTGCCTATTTTTTTCATATTTTGTTCTTTATTAATAATATTTGAACGGTAGCGAATAATTAAATTGAGACAATATTACAAAATCAAAACCAAATCAAAAATAATTTCATTAAATTCCACAGAGATTTTTATTCAAACGTTTAACAAAAGTATCATTAACATTCCAATCGAATGTAAACATCAAATTGTTTTAATATTTAATTTTGTGTCTTCACAAAGGCAGGTGTTGTAAACTGTGAGTTAAATTTTGATACATTTTAAATTGAAATATACTTTTATCATTTTGTATGTGATATAACTTAATATCATTTTTTTGTATAAACTCATCTTCCAATAGATCAAAACAATGTCAAAAGTGATTTCAATACTGTCGACAGAAAATTTATTTCTATTTAGCTACAGCTTTATTTTATAGTAATCACTGGTGGCGGAAAAAATGTGTTTGTTGAATTCTGTTGCAGTTTTCTTCAATTACCAGATAAGATTTTAAACTTTGGCTTGCCGACAAGCTTGCCATGCTTTTGTAAGCCTTTATATATTGATTAGATAATGTAAATTTCTGCTTGTTGACACTTGATATATGTCAAATATTTTTTATGGCTCCTATCCGAAATCATGAAATTTTCAAATACTTCTACCTGAACTTCCTGTATATTTTGTGACTATATGGATCTATTTACTTTTAGTGAAAGTGCCACAGATTCTGAAAGTTATACATGCAGGAAACGGAGTGGGCTTGAGCGTCTATGCTTTGTTTTCAGAAACTATTGTTTTGACTTCTACTATTGCATATTCTTACAGAAAAGATTTTCCCCTTAGGTATGTATTATTTTTGGACTTCCTAGAAAGTTGGTAGAATCCTATCAATATATTCATATCTGTTTGTAACCTTTCTTACCTCAATTGCCATTCGTTTTTTCCTAAAATATAGGATATTCTGGATATAGTAAAAAAAAAAGAAGATTTTTTCAGGGTTACTTGTCAAAAGTTCCTTTTTTCCGTATTTTGCCCAAAATCAAAAATAAAATAGTTTGTAGCAATTAACCAGCAAGTACTTGTTGATGTTAAATCCGTTTATGTTCTTGTTTGTTTTCATTCTATCTGTCATTTAGGATTCACTTATTGCCCCCAAAGGAAGTTGCTGGATGTTATATGGAAGATTAAGTAATTGCAAACTCTGCTTGCTCTTTTTGGAATAGTGTTCAATGATTTTATCAGTTATTGTGTTGGCTAATTTAGCATGCAGCTAAAATTAATTGTACTAAAGTCGCAGAAAAAAAAATAGACTTTTTTCCAAAATTATCTCAACATTTCTCAGAGGTGTGGAAATTAAATAGGAGTTATATTGGGTCTAGCATTAAGGGAGTAAATCATGCATTTTAATTTATTTTCAGTTCTTGGGGTGAAGCTTTTCTAATCGCCATTCAAAACATCATACTTATTGCTCTTGTCTGGTACTACAACAAAGATTACGTAGGGACTCTTTTGCTTCCACCTGTTTATTCTTTACTTTCCTATGCTGTTTCTACACCTATTACGCCCATGGAATGGGTTACTAAATCACAGGAATTTTCATTGGTATTTATTGCTGTTTCTAAGGTTAGTTTGTAAATTTCGTTTTTTTTTTTTTTTTTTTTTGTCGCTTTCATACATCCACAATGAACTGTGAATTTTAGGGTACGTAGCGCTGGAAAAGCTAGAATAGCAGGAGATTATGAAAATTAGCTTATGTAAAGAAAAATAGCTGTAATGCCAAAATCCAAGCTTGTGCAAAATTTTTAATATCTTTTATAAATATCATTTTCATTAAATTTGGAAATCTATTGTAATGAAACTTTTTTTTCCTTTAAACAGTTGTTTTAAACAGTTAACAGGGAAGGAGGTATGAAAGAATTTAAAATATTTTCCTGAAATCCTAAAATTATGTGAAAATTTTCCATTTCTAAAATTTCTGGAAAAATTTTAAGATTTTTTGCTCTTAAAATTCTTTTTTCTGAAATTAAAGTCAAGATTTTTTACCTAGGAGGCAATTTTTATTTAAATATGTTGTTTTTGACGCTTAAAAATAATTCTATTTGTGTAACTTTTCTTACTAATCCGTTTTTTTATGTGATTTGAATCTCAGTAAGTTTACTGCTCGAACTATGATAAGCTATCTATTTTAAAACCCTGTTACGTCTAACATGACTGCGATGCCATTCCTATGCCTAAATCTTTAGCAATCATCATCAGGGTGTTAGCTAGCGCAAATAATGTCTGTTTGACAGACTCTTCCCAATTTAAAATAAAATTCAATTTCCCAATTACTGTCCAAATAAAAAAATCTGATTAAATATTATAAAGACATCAGCTTTTTAATGTTTTTATCGTTTTTCTTTTAAAACGATATCATTAAAGAACCAATTTATGCTCACTAAAGGTAAACAAATTAGACGCAATGTATTAAGGCTGATTTCCATTTGGAGTGTTTTGCAGTCATGAGTGCAAAACTATGTCGACTTTTATGAGCATGCGCATTGATAAATATTGTGACATATTGATTGCAAAATATTCTGCAGTCATATCAAAAAGCGATCTGTTTGTGCAGCCAAGAAAGTTGTACTTTCGTGACTGCACAAAGATGATTTTTTTAGTGAGCCAATAGAAATTCAGAGTTTCAGAATTTCAGACATTCAAACGAGGCAAATATCGAACTTTGAGATTCCATTATTTTGTGATAAAATTGTTTGTTTGTATGAAATAAGAAAAAAGAATGTTTCTTGATATAAATAGAATGTTCATAATTAAAAATAGGTCGATCATTCATTTTTTTTGGGTCCGCAAAAATTATTTCGGGTTACCTGAAAACTCTGCCAGTTGGAGTACTTATTTGGGTAGTTACAGACCGGGAAAAAAAAAATATTGTTTAAGATTTTTAAGTTATGAAATTTACACATCAGAAGAAAAACAATATTGTGTTTAATTTTTTTTAAACAAATATGCTAAATATGTGTCATCGAATACTCGATATCTAAAATGTAAGTTTTATGAAAACTAATTTTGTGATTTTCAGTAAACAATTAAATGCAGTGTAAATGTTGCATTGGTGTTTCTTTTAATTAAGACACTTTTTATTATTAACAATCCCTCAGTTGCTATCAAAACTAAACTTTTAAATATTACAGTTTAAGTGACATGCTTGTAATGAAAATAACAAAGTGATTATATTTTGAGGTTTTGACAGGACTGCTCATGAATAGTTAATGAGTTAGGTTAAGTTGAAGTAAACTTTGTAGTTGCTAAGAAACCAAGTAAATCGTAGACAAAATAAGCTGTTTTATCATTATAAAAACAATACTTGCATTTTTAAAAATGCAAGTATTGTTTGTGCAAGTTTATTATTGTTATTATTTTTAGTTCTCTCGTTTTCATTTTATCCATAGAAAATACTATCGTGTCGGTAGGTTTGATAGGCAGCGCTTTTAATTGCGCTGCCAAAGCAATGAAATTTTTCTCTAGGAGTGTTGCGGTGAGCGCGAACGTCATTGCGCTGGCCTTATGATAAGGCCTGAGGGAATGAAAAACGAATCTAATTATTAATGTACAATTTATTTTATCGTTTATAAATATGTCAAAACTATACAATTTTATAGAAATCTGAGGCTATTCTAAAACAGTATTTCAAAAAATTCAGGGCTCCGCTCCAAACCCCATTGGGAAATTCAGTGTGACTATAGTATCATGTTGCAGGGTGAGATTGGGGGGCACCATAAATTCTCTTTCAGATTTTATAGCATAAAACTGAACTTTATTGCATGCGGCGCTTATAAAATTCTTTAATTTTATGCTATAATATCCGAAAGGATTTACGAGTGTGCTTTGGGTCTTGATTTAAATAGACTCAGCAACGAGCTTTCCTGATCTTTATTCAATGCGGTTTCTGAATTAAAACATTTTGAAACTTTTCTTTAGAGACAATATCTTTCGAAAATGTTTACCGCGTTGATTGTTTGTTCCAATTACCACATTCTAAAATATCCTTAATAGTTGTACCCCTAGATAAGGCACCAGAAGTTGATGCCGATCTGGTAAAGTAACCTGTGAATACTGATTTGTCTATTCCCACCTCCCTCAGAGTAAGTTTTAGCCATCTACTTATAGAGCCTGAAGAAACCGGCTTATGGGGCTCTAAAAAACTTAAGAACAACCTTGTTTCATTGTTTTCTCTTCTCCAGAATGTTGCCCTCTTAATATAACTGAGCAAAGTCTATACAGGGAATAGTTGGTCATCAATTGCAAAATCTTTCGCTGGCTTTGGTCTGCTTCCCTTTTTCTGCTAATTGATTTTAAATGCTAATTTTGGATTCACTTATGAAAATAAACTCTGTATCTAGAATGTGTAATTCAGCCTATAAACAGTAACATTACTGTTTATAGGCTGAGGTTTTTGTTTGATAATGCGTCATTAGGATCCGGATTTTTAAATTATGTCAAAACCCTATCGAAATCCCAAATAGTGCCATACTCAGGTTTTGGAGGGCACAAATGATCTATTCCTGACATAAGAGAACAAATGCCTTGGTCAATTAGAGTACCCCCAATTTTTGTATGCGATGTGGATATTGCTGATCTGTACACATTTATGGTCCTATATTGCAGCCAGGAAGGATTGGGAGAGTTCTGTCAAAAAATCTAAAACTAATATTACAGTGAAATTAGATTGATCGGCTTGCTTGCTACTACACCGCAGGACCAAATTTTCCCAAAACGGTTTGTAGGTTAGTAGTACTTTTCTCTTATGCTTTCCGGCCAGGGTGAGTAATGATGATAATGGGATTGACCCTGGTGATTTATTAAGAAATGGTTGGAGTTTGCTAACAGCCATGGGTGCTCAACATACATTCTTAACAGAGTTAGAAACCAAGGTTGGTCTGGCCAAAAAGGCACAATCAGTATTGCCTTTTCTACCCCATGTATTTGAATTTTCTTCAACACACGACCAGTTCCCATTCGCTTCAGTTCGTTTTCTGCCGTGATCTCCAGTCCACTCTTGGTTGATCTAAATTTATCTTAAATATCTTACCTCTTTTTCTCCTAAACAGACCTCCACATTGCTGAAATCTGTCCCCTCCTGTGGCACTTGATGATCCATAATAGGAACGCCATGATGAAAAGGACTGTTTTTCTTTCTGTTTTGCTGGTGCTTTTCTTTTGATAAACCGCTTTTTGACTACTACTTGAGTTTTTGTATCCGCTTCTTCAAACTTCTTCAAACAAGAACTCTTTTTTCTTGTTTATGGCAACTGCATTTTCTCTCAGTTGCGATTTTGCTGATTTAACATTGCTTACTCTGCTGAGGATAGTTACTCGCCTATCCTAAGTGCTCCATTTATTGCCTGTCCTAATAATCTAATTTAAGAATTTATATTAATACATGTCCTTCTGACGCGTTTCATCAAAGAAACTTTGTATGTCTTTCCATACTTTTCCATGTAATTTTACTATTTTTTGCTTTTTAAACAGCTTTAATACCAGGGTCTAACTTCGTATGCATATTTATGTCTGAAGATGGTGTGTTTCTAGGAATTGATCCAGGTCCCTTTCCTTCATGTGCTTGTTACACCTGAAAATTTTTTACAG
>JAUZNK010039688.1:0-17418 GCA_035046665.1 Euphysa ruthae
ATAGCAACCAAGAACAATATTTTATGCACACAATATGCATATAAACCCTTGATTGATAAGCCCATATCAACATGTCATGAATGTGAAGACTTAGAAGACTGGAACTAGAACCTCCATAGATATCCGCCAAGTAGCTTAAAATACACTTTAAAATTCATCTCTAATACCTCTTTACCACCACCACCTAAGACTTCATCAAGTGTACTCTTTCTTTTTTTATGCTTCCTTGCTTCATGTTTAACCTTTGATTTCATGATGTCTTCAAATGCAACCACCTCTTTATATGCAGTAAAATCAACATTATTGTCTTCAATAGCAGCAAGTCCAGGTGACGGTGGGGAATCCATGTCAAGGGGAATAGATAGCTCTGGGTTGTAAGGAGAGCCATCATCAGAGAACTTAGCTATCACAAAATTGTCATCACTAATTGGCGAAGAAGGACCCTGCAAACAAAATTTTGATTTAGAATGAATAATAATTAAATTACTTTACAGAAAACGATGATTTAAGAACGTTTATATGGTGGGTTAATAACCAATCAAAAAAAAAAGGAAAAAAAAATAAATAAAAGGGCAAATTAATAAAAAATTAAAGTTATCTTGAATCCCGCTACAGCTTTAATCTGATTTTATGTGATCCAAAATTCAAAAAATTATGAAAATGCTATCTGTTGTTGGCAAAACAATATTTTTAACAAATTATACTCTGCCCTTTTTTAACTTCACGCAAAATTAAAGAAGAAATCAACAGATATTTTAGAAAGTTTCAAAAATTTAATTTTCGGAAATAAACTGGGCCATAAGGGCTTAACATCTAAAAAAAATATTTTTGGGCTAGTGACTATTTGTGTCAATAGATGTACCTTTTGGCCCTCTAGCAAAATCTAAAATTTAGTAAAAAGAGTATCAAACAGATGTTGAGAAAAATTAAAAAAGAAATTTTTTTAACATTTGAAAATAGTCAAAATTTCCTTCATGATTCTAAAAATTCAGATAAAATTTCAGAAAAAACATTTCAGAACAAACACTTACAAAAAATAAATGCTTTAAACGGACATGGGTTAATTTATAGGGCTTCAAATTATAGGGATAAAAAACCGCAAGTTTTACAAAGTTTTCAAGGAATTAAGATAACCTTACTTTGAATTCGATCTTAGTTTCATCTTCAGAAGATTCATGTGAGAAGGAAAACTTTGATGATTTATTCCCATTAGTTTTAGCCAAACCACTGAAAAGATAGAATGAAATTATTTAATATTGATTTATAAACTGGGAATAAATATTACTTAATATCATTCTTTACTTTTATAATTAAATTCAATAACTTCTAGAATTATTGTTGTTCCAAATTTGTAGTCAACTTTTCCGAAATTTAATGTTTTTAGGGATAGATTTGTATTGGAAACTGATAATCAATTTTTCAACCAGGCACAGAAAAAATTTTTGTTAATTGAATTTATCCTGACTACACACCATATAAAATAAATTTACTGCCCAAAACCGAGATTTGAAATTTCACCTCTAATGTAAAATAGATCATGTATATAATGTAAATTACAGAATGTTAAAAAATTAAGAAAAAAAAAAATCTAATAGAGTAGTTTATAAACCACTATTTCTCAAATATTACATCAAAAACTTTCGAACAAATATAAGCTTATGGTTTTGCATAAAATGCACGAGATATCTTATACAAAACCAAAGATATACTAAAGATATGAAAAAGAAGATACAAGCAAAAATGAATATAACACACCTATTGTTTTCTTTATCTGAGTGAGGCCAAGTTGTTTCAGGAGATTTAGGTATCTTGTGTTTAGACGAGTGATCAGGAGGACCTCTTCTATGTTTTGAAAAATGCCCTGGAGAATCTCTTTTATGTTTCCGCTCATCTATGTCCCTTTTATGTTTATGTTCCGGTGAATCCTTTTTATGTTTATGTTCTGGTGAATCCCTGTTATGCTTACGTTCCGGTGAATCCCTGTTATGCTTACGTTCTGGTGAATCCCTTCTATGTCTACGTTCTGGTGAATGATGTTTATGCTTTGAAGAAAGAATAGGAGATTCTCTGTAAAAAAAATAACATGTATTGAAAATTTTAATAAAAATTGATTTTTTTAAACACACTTAACTGACATAAGTCACATTTTCTTTCATTTATTTTTTGGCATCTCATAAATGGTGTCTTTCTGTTTCCATAATATCTGACAAAATTAGAATACCACTTTTCTCCCTAAAAAATCTAAATAAAATTTTTTTTAATTGCATTGTTATAGTGAAAAAAAATTGACTTTCTGGATTTTGACTGAATTCAAAGAGAAAAAATTTATTTTCATGACAAGGTGCTGCTTGACCAGTGTCAATATTTATTACAAGGCAATGAATTAGATAATGACGATTAAATATACAAAACAAAAATATAAAACTGAAACTGAAAACACCATCCAAGCCTGTAAAAATACCATTTTGAGTACCCCAACCTCAAAGCATAACTAATGCCATATAATTCCGATCGGGTTTGAACTTCTACTAAATCTTTGCTTTCAGTTGTATATCTACAGTAAAGAATTACTAGATTGATACCTCTAAAAAGTTTCCTAAAATAATAAAAGACACTAACCTGTTTTTCTCATCATCTGAATTTGTCCAAGAAGCATCAGGGGATGGCTTTTTATATCTTGAGGGTAGTATAAGAGATTCTCTAAAAACAAAGTAAACACTTTAAGGTCGATCATAAATACAATGTTAAACAAATCGAAGTCATGATTGCTCAAAAAATATAATTCCTAAGCAAAAAAAAATGCCTACAATCTTTATATATGGGTGTGTATAATTTTTTTCATACCTAGAAGTCTACTATACACACAGATAGGCATGTGTGTGTCAAGTGTTTTCTGTTTATGTATGAAATTTTGTTCATTTACCTCATTTTAGAGTTATTTTTATTTCAGAGAAGGGCCACACGTATTTCTAAAATAGAAAACAGATTGGTCTTCAATTTGCTCCTTTTAGAATAGAATGAAATTTATTGGTCGCAAAGAAAAAAGATTTAGTTCCGTTTTACAATGTGTGTATCTTAATAAATAAGAAATAGTTATTATATGAATTATATTTATTTACTTTCATAGCAACTTTGCAAGTTAAAGGTAGAGACGGTTATCTTTGAGAATAGGTGTGTTTAAGAAGCGGAAAGGGAAATGTAATGTTGTGTCATGTGTAAGAGAAATGATTTAACTGATTTTCACATTCAATAAAGCGAGTAAATATGTTTTCAGTTACTTCATTAACAACATGATTGTATGAGGATCCCTTTTTGTTACCAGGTTTTCTCAAATATTACATATTCAGGGAGAAGCCTTGATTGTCTGGATATATCTTCTATTTTTATCATAAAGTCTATAAGAATCCTACTGCTTGCATACACACACACACACATAAAAACAATCTTTATGGTCCATGTGAGGGTATAGTTTCATTTAATTTTGATTTGTAGCCTATAATGACCTATCTTGTATTACATCTTTCTGTTTATCTTTTTAGCTTTTAAATTTACAAGAAGATGTAGTATCATGTACTGATCCACCCAACTCCCACCCTGGTGAGAACCATTGATTTGCTGTTTGGTACCCTAACACACCATTCCGAACTATCCGTATTACCCACCTTTTTCATCCCCCATGCACCGCCCACCCCAAGGTCAAGACGAAAAAGGTTTTCGTTCACTGCAAAAAAACTTCCAAAAATCATAATTAAGATCAAAAAGATATGGTTTAAAAGTATTCTAGTATTTTTAGTTTTTTTTTTTCAATAAGGCAACCCACCCACCCATAGACATGTGTCCAGACCAAAAGTATTTTTTTTTCGTAAGCACTTTTCACTTTTCCACCCTGTAGGAATGCTTAGTTAATGTTCGCACCCCATGTAATACCATAACAAACAAAATAATGTCAGGTAGCACAAAAGAAATAGCATTAGTCATAATAAGAAAGCACCACTTATGCAACAACTAAAAGAAAAAATATAGCTCTACAAACTACAGGAAAATTTATATTCTTTATTCTTTAATAACAAGTATAAGGTAAAAAGTAAATGGCGAATTGAAAATACTTTTGGTTTTGTTTCTCATGAGTGTTTGCAAACGCTTGTCGAACTTCTGGTCATGGTTTATTCTTGATATAATAGAGAGGCATACAATTTAGGCAATTTTAAGAGATGCCCTAAAAGCGATAATATGGAATAAATTTAGTTAATCAATTTAGCAGCTACAGTTGCCCAAATCATTTTCCTAGGTTAGTCAAACAGATCAACTTTCAAATATTCTTGTAAATTTTTATGACAAACATACAAAATTCAAGGTTTTCCAAGGTACTTTGACATGTTGGGCTCTATTTAAAAAGTTGTTTCAATAATGAAGAATGCTTCTTATTTCATTAATTACAAAATAACACAAACGGTTGCTGAGGTATAAGGGTTTGAAGTTCTGGGGTAAAGTTTAAAACAAGCCTTGTGATGACATCATTTAGGACATCACATTTCCATATTTATCTTCAGAAGGAACAACAGTTAAGTGGAAAATCTTTATTTATTTCAGCTTTCAAAGAAAATTCACATGCAAATCTGTCATGCTATAACGGCTCTCCTCAAAAAATTTCAAGGTTATTAGAGAATTCAAACTTGATTTATAATCAATAAGCCAAAAATATAAGAGCTTGGAACTAGCTACCTGTCAACGATATAATTATAAATTTTAAGATATAGAGGGAAATGCGATATCCTTAATGTGCCATATGTAATTGTGATGTTTTAAAAAAGCCTGTTTCACACTAATATATAATTTTAGCTTATCACACACTTTAACTGTAGAACCACATAAGCTTTTTCGCTGAAATAAAAAGGATTGTTCATTATTTTGAAAACTCCTTAAACAGAGACTAACATTCTGAAGTACCAAAAAGTCCCGTTAATTACATAATCACTGACATTTAAAAAGAATAAGTATTTTCTCCAAACTATAATATTGCATTTATTCAGCAGTTTCACATTGTCAAATATTACTTATAATGATAAAGTAAACCTCAATATACTTAATTATAATTCATTTAATACCAGATAAATATTTCACAATTTAATTCTGATTAAAATTATCATTACATTTCAAAAGTTTACACTTGCTGTAAAATTTATATTAGGTTTTATTTATTAGCTGACTGTGAAATCTTAAATATTCATCAAAACCACACTTTGTAACCTAAAAAATATCTGAAAATTGCCAACAACATTTTCTCATTCTGTAAATAGGATCAATTATATTTAATAGTATAAAAGAATAAATATAAATTACCTTGAAGATGACTTTTTATGTGATCTTCTTTCGTGGTGATCACGATGGTTATGACTTCTTCTGCTGTGATGCTTACGTTTCTTGTATTCCTTTAAACTTAATGAACCACTTCTTTTTACTCCACTGTCTTCAGTGGATATTTCAAAAGCATCCGAATCTGTACTTATATCATCAACACATGATTCTCGAACTGGAGACTTCAGTGAAGATTTCAACTTTTGAACTGGAGACTCTTCTTTTTCAGACTTCTTATCTTCGAGTTTATTTTCTTTATCACCAATTCTTAATTTAAGTTCAGTTTCCTTTAATTCTGGGGATGTGTTTACAATTGATAAACGACCTGGGGATTTCTTTTCAGAGTGTACTGGTGAGTGTTTTTCAGATACTGAAGTCAGTGGTGATTCATCACGAGGCGTTAAAAGAGGCAAAGCAGTTTCATTATGTAATGTTTCAACATGAGGTGATACTAATTCATCAATCTGGATGCTTTCCTGTCCATTTTCAACCTGTGGTGTTTCAAATTTATTGTGAGACTCTGGATTTCCAAAAACCTCAGTCTCTTTATTTTCAGATAAATGTTTATTTTCTGATTCAAGTTCTAATTCAAACATCTGTGTATTTTCAGAATGCGGCTCGAGTGTCTGCCTTTTTTCAGATTCACGTTTCTGCTTTTTTTCAGATTCAGAATCAAGTCTTTGTATTTTTTCAGATTCATATCTCTGATTTTTTTCAGACTCAGGCTTTTGCTTTTTCTCGAATTCTGGATTATGTTTTTTGTAAGATTCATGCTTTTGGCTTTTCTCTGAATCATGACAATGTTTTCTCTCAGATTCATGGTTATGTTTTTTATCAATTTTTTTCTTGTTTGATTTAACATCATCGTCTGAATAAAAACTACTTGATTTGTTAATTTTAGATTTATGACTATTAGAACTATCAAGTTTAAGTCTGTCAGATAATTTATCCTCAGAGTTCAGTTCATTTTTTTGGTACTTATTAAGCTCCTTAGAATAATTATCTAAAAGCGGATTCTTCTCAGACAGAAGTGTTGATTTTTCAATTTCAAAATCAGACGACAAACTTTTTTTTCGAGTTCGCTCTAGACTTTGAATTTTATAAAATTCCTCTCGACTAAGCTTTGGTGGTGGTATCGGAGGTGGTGGCGGTGGCGAAATAGACTTGTAAGAATGTCTTGATACATTTGAACAATTTTTTTCAGGCAGTTTAATTTCATAATCTAGATCATATTTGTGTTTTTTACTTTCATCTCGCTTCTCAATTTCTCGTTTAGAATGTCTCGTTGGACTGTGTGATCGCTTTTTACGTTCCTCGTGTTTTTCTGTCTTTTTATCAGTATCTTTGCGTGGTTTTTTACGATATATTTCTGGTGAATGATCTTTTGAACTACGCTTTCGACTATGTCGGTCTTTAGTATCAAGAATTTTATGTCTGTCTCTAATATCTGGACTTTTTCTATGATTAGAAGACCTGTGGTCTTTGCTACTATCAATATGTTTTTTTGAATCATTGGATTTTTTTGACTTCTTATCAACCTTATTAACTGTTTTCTCTTTATTTTCAGTTTTACTTCCTATTGATTTAGCACTTTTCTCTTTTTTCACTTTCTCTTCTTTATCAACATAAACCTTCTTTTCTTTTAATTTTTTCTTTTCCTTTTTTTCCTTCTTCTTTTTCCTTTTCTCATCGTCTTCTTCTTTTTTGCCTTTTAGTTTATTTTTCTTCTTTTTCTTTTTCTTCTTATCCCCTTTGTCTCTGGTTTTATCTTTTGATTTCTTCTTTTTCTTCTTCTTAGCACTAATTGATTTATCAAGCTCTTTCTCTAATTCAATTAACTTCGAAATTTTTTCTTTCTCCTCCAGTTCATCTTGCTCAAGCTCTGCCAAAGCAGTACCCAATAGCTCATCAACATCATCAATATCCATAGTATCTCCAAGATCACTAAGCTTATCAACAGCTGTAACACTTTTGGTTTCAATATTACCCTTTATAGCTCCAGCAGCTGTTTTACTTGATACATTTTCTTCTCTCACAGCACTAATAGCTATATCTGGATCAGATTCATTTTCAGACATTTCGTTATTTTCATTCTCTATGTATGGATAAACAGTTCCATCGGTTAAAATATTATCTCTCTTGCTTGATTTATTTTTTAAAGTTTCATCAATATAACTAGTTTCATTTTGTCCAGAGTATGAAGCAGAATTTGATTTGTTATGAAAAGAGCTATCTGTAAAGCTGGAATCATTTAGCAAAGAATTTCCTGCAAAATTTGATTTATTGCATAAAGAAGTCTCATTAAAAACTGACTGAACCGTGATAAGGGAATTTGGTAAAACAGAATCATTCTCGGCATTACTGCTATTAGAAAAATCATGTTTTGGAATAGATTGAGGGATGTTTTGATAAATGCCATCATTAGGTGGATTTATATTTAGACTTTTTTGTACAGGAGACACAGGCTGAATACTGTCATCATTGTCACTAGCAATATCCATGTCATCTCCTGTGTTTACATCATCAAATCCTTCCAGAGGATTATATAACTCATCACCATTATGAAAAGAAGTATCAATCTCATTTACTGTAGAATTTTTAACCAAAGAATCAACTTTTGCATTATATTCAAAATTATTATTTGAAGTCTTATCATCCTTACTTGAGCTGGGATTAATATTAATTGAAATTTGGTTTTGGATACTTTCTATATTAGAAATAGTTTCTGTTTGATCATACTCACCAAGCATCTGCATGCTTTGGAAAGTACTCACAAATTTTCCTTTAGCAGACATAATGTATTAAGAATATTCAAGACATCAGATTGTAGAATTACTATTCTGAAATTTAAAAATTTATGAAGAATTTTACATAACATTTTATATCACAGAAAAAATCCAGTTAATTATCAATGGGCTATCCAAGGATCTTCGACTATATAAAATAATTATCTTAGATTTTTAAAACTTTAAAAATCATTCAGGACTTTATGACAATTCAAAACCTGTTGTATATACTGGCCATAACAAGTCTTTTCTTTGACAGGTTTTAAAATGTTAAATATTTAGTCATCCATTGGATTCATATATAATGCAATTTTTGAGCGAAAATAAAAATTCTTTTAATGTATGACTTCTATCATTTATGAAACATATGGTTGCATTTAATCTTAGAAACGAAATAATTTTCATATAAAAAAAGCGTAAACTTTAAAATATACTGTCCAAAGACATTTTGATTTTTAGATTTGATTGATAGAGCTATACTTACTGTATTAAAGAATAATTATTTTTATAAAACATTTAATTGCAACAAATTTAATTTGAAATGAAAAAAATATATATTAAATGGTTGAAACTGCCAATATCTTTAAATGGTCATTAGATAGCATTTTTTAACAAAAATTTTGGGAGAATAGGAAATTTAATAGATATCATCAAAAATGATGATAAAATTTGGCCAATTCCCTGTCTGGGTCCTAGTGGTAAGATATTTTCAAAATGGCTGAAGTTTAAAAATTGTTAAAGAATATTGTCTAACATTCAGGGCTGTAAATAACTATTCGTAAATTTTTCTTTCTCTTTGTTCCAACTAAAATTACTTAACCATCAATTTATTGACATAATATCCACTCTTTTTCCAAAAGTTTGCTTCTTACAATTATCAAGGGAGGGGCATATATATGGATCAAATATACCAAATATTATCTGGACACAATATCAGAGAGAAAACAATTTGAAACGGACAAACCACTAAACCTATCGGACATTAACGGTTGACCGACGCTTATTTGCAGCCCTGAACATTACATGAAATTTTTGGAAAGATTCAATTCATAAACAATGGTGCTAATGGGCAACATTTCATTATCACGTAAGTAACCTAAGCACAGGGCCAGATAAATTTTTTGATATGACTTGCGTACTAAAATTACCACAAATCTTTTAAATATCATAAAATCAAAAAATTTATTTTTTTTTTATAACAAAATTTCACTTCAAAATTCTGGAGACAGGGTCAAACAAAATATTCAAAATAGAGATATGTATTAATGTTGAAAGTTTTTTTTTTTTTTTTTTCAAAAAACTATTTATAAAATTATAAACTTTATTGTTTTCTGTTCCCATTTGTACTTAGTAAATTTTTTTTGTCATCCTTGAATTATTATTTCAGAATCAGCTTGGAAAAAAATTGAATTATAAAATATTAACTGGAGTCTTTTCGAATCTATAATAATTTTCATGTTAATACTAATTTTTTCTGCCGAATTTGGAGAAAGTCTAAAACCTATCATAGTATTAAATGCTTAATAGCATTTATGGTAATTCTATTTTTACTACATTTCAGTAACTTTTCTTTCGAAGTAATAATGCAAAATGGAGTGACCATTCCACTTTTACCCAAGCATACCTCCATTATTACTGCAATCTTCTGGGGAAAAATGGAATGATTTAAAACTTGATTTTGGAAATCTCTGTTGAATGACCAACTCGGTTTATTATGCATGCATTTTACCTGATATTTTTTATCAGTTGTAGTGGCTGGCCATCGCACTTTATTCAGAAATATGCATATTTGTTTAATTTAAAACAAAGTGAACACCATTTTTATATAAGTTTTTTTACAAAGTGATTGTAATAAATTTGAAATTTTGTATTGAATTATCAATGATAAATGGAGGGTGATGCTCGAATTAATCAACACTGCATTTTACTGGGTTGAATAATTAAAATCTATGTAGATATTCTTGACAGTCAGATGATGATGACGGTAGAAGAAATTTATCGTCTCTTGGAAATAAAGTGACAAAAAATAAATAAACCCAATTTTTGAACGAGGATAAAAAAGCAGTTATATTTTGCAAGAAATGCAACTAAATGATCCTTACTAATGTTTGTTGCTTTTAGCTAGATGAATGTTTATTTATTTTAAAAACACGAATAAAAAAATAAACAGATTTATAAAACCATTTCTTACTAGAAATAAGGAAAACTAAGAAAACATATCTAAAATAATAGTATTATAAAAGAATGGCGTGTGTTTGCGTTCCGATTTGCGCCATTTTGATGTTTCCATTATGAGATCTAATTTGAAGAAGAGGTGCCGATAAAGTGAAACCCTAACAAGACCCTTTTTACATTTTCGTAGAAAACATGAAATACAAACAAAAACATTAAATCACAGAATGAAGAGCCGCCTAATCCTGTGCCTAACAAGACCCTTTTTACATTTTCGTAGAAAACATGAAATACAAACAAAAACATTAAATCACAGAATGAAGAGCCGCCTAATCCTGTGCCTCGTCGACGCGCAATTCTGTACCTAGTCAGAAGCATGAGATAGTCAAAAACATATTTAAATATTTTCAGCTAGCAGATATTTTGGATACTCTTGACATGAAAGCTTGCTAGGATATTTATGTTTTATTGTTGCAAATTTTTTTTTCCACTCTCTTCGCTTCTTACTCTCTAGCTTCTTAATCAAAGCTGGCTTGCTATGGAAGGCTTACTGATATATGCAAGATATAAAAATTTTGCATTAAAAGTTATGTTATCACTACATACTAAAGAAAGTCATGGATTCCGAGGTAGGTTTCAACCCACATCTAAAGGATCCTGCGAACAATGCCTTATCCGCTTGGCCAGACAACCAAAATTATACCATTGAACAAAAGAATAAATAACATTCCATTCGGACTTTAAACTTCTCTGGTTTTTTCATTAAATTTCATGACTTTAAAAAATGGATGTTTTATGGACAGTAAACTAAATCAAAACTTTTCATTCACTCATTCGTTCTAAATCGGAATATATTTAAATTACAAAACTTTATTTTTCGTTTCACTACATAATAACAATAATATCAAAATATTTCTAACGTATATGTTTTTTTAAAGTGGGGCCGACAAACAACTTCAAGTTGGTGTACTTCAAAAAGTTTCACCGGGTTTGGTTCTGATGCACTTAGAGCTCCCATTTGAGCTTACGATAAATAAGGGCTTGGCCAGACAACCATATACTTATCGCACCGAATCGTATCGAATACTACTCATAAATTGAATGGGCGATACCCGGACTTGAACCCGGAATCTTACTGTTGGGAGCCAGATGTCTTACCATCTGAGCTATCCGAGTGTAAAATATATATACGATATATCAAAAATGATTTTTATATAAAATTTATTCTATTGTTATTACTCCATCAGATTGTTACTTTATCTACATATTTCCTATATTTTTATTAATTAATTATTAGTTACCAAATACCTGACAATATAACTATTCCGGTCAGTGTCCTGTAAAAAGAAAAGGATTAAAATTGCGTCGCTTTAAAACGGCGCAAACTATCCGTACTATTAGTGTATAGTAAAGTAGAACTCTCGTTGGAGTATAATTTTTTAATATGATCATAATTAAAACAAACGTGGGCACTTTAAAGAGATAAAAAAGATACTAAAAACAGCATGAATTGATTTATTCAAATAAATTGAGAAGGAGTTTTGTTTTACGGCTACTAAGTTTTCGTAAATAATTATGTGGTGGTTATACGAAGGTTGTGTAACGAAAATATTAATTTTAAATGACCATCATGGATCTTCTTTGAGTAACCTAAGTTGCAATTATAAAAATTTTTTGAATAATTCAAATTATACTACCTCCTAAAAACAAAATATATACAAACTTAAAAAACTTTTCTCGTTAAAGAAATAAATTTTAAGCGCACCTACTCTATCGCCATTAGTTATTCCGTGAAATGAAATTCATCAATAGCGCAGTTCTCATGAAATGTCAACCATACTGTACATAAGCATCAAAAGCAAAATTTCAGCTTGGTAAAAATTGCTTCATTTTAAGTAAAATTTTCGTGATTTAGAAATATTTATTGCAGAAAACATTTTGAAAACGAGTTTTTGGGCTTCAGAGTTTTCCTGAAAATTTTTCAAAATTTTTCACTGTAAAAACTACATAGACCACAGGGGTTATAGAAAAAAAAAATCCATAACCTATTAATATAAACAAGATTAAGTATATGGAAATGAGGTTAAGTGTTGATTGTTGCTGGATTTTTGATTTTTCTCTTAAAACTAATGATAATTTAGAGTGTAAGATATTTAAAAATATAAATATTTTTACAGTGCATGATAAAGGCATGAATAGCAACTATATTACTTTTTTAAAATAAGAATATGCATATAAATTGAGTTTTGAAAATTTTTTTGTTTAACCTGCACACTGCACACGGTATAATATATATGTCACTATGTAACGTTACGTACGTGAGTGTTGAGTGGTGAGGAAACGGAATAATAAAAAAAAGATTAATCTTCCCTCTTCAAACCTTTTTTCCCTTGAAACAATGGAACCAAATTAGAACATGTAAAGTCAAAACTACAAAAAAAATTCAACTTTCAAATGTGTAGAGTCCTCTTATGTTGAGGAGAGCTCCTGCGTAGTTTCAAGTCTTCAATCAACGCAAGTCAAGGTCATTATCTTTTAAGACGTGCTAATTCTCACGTTTTACAAGGCAATTGATTTCTAGCTCATTTCATAGCTAAATTCTGTCACTACAGCATAATAATCTAAATCATTTCCTCTGGTGATTTTCACATAATATCCTATTTTAATCTGGCATGGCTCTTGTGGTACCGGTTTTGAAGTGATTGTGGTTTCGTAAATGACAGTATAGATCGGATTATTAACTCGTGTATTAGCATCTGCAAAGATAGAAAGTGTTCCCTTCTTTCATTTCACCATGATGTGTTTTGAATATACCTTTAACTTCCAATGCTTGCTCCCATAAGTCAATGCCCTGTGCTGTGTATCTTGGAGTACTTCTTGTGTAATTAGATGGCCGCACACACCTGGTATCATCTTCTGGCAGACTCGTGCGAAATCATAGCATTTTTAACTATAAAATTTTTACTTTTGCTTAATATCTGTTGACGAACCAAACATTTGGCTTCCCCACCAACGCCATCTACCACCCTCTTTCCGTGTCCAGTTGCAAAATATTCCCATATAAATTAGTTACTGAGTGTTCCTTACTTAAATGGAAAATCAATTTCATCGTGTATTTGTTCTTAAGTTCACTATTTGGACCATCACTGAATATTCACTCGTCAGAGAAGGTAGTGATGTTGGCATAGAACTTCTTAAGAAAAGCAAATATTGCATTTTTGTACTTCTTGTAATTATCAGGAACAAAAATATGGCATGTGACCTGTTAATTAGCAAAACATACAAGAGTAAAAAAATTTATGGAAGATCTTGACCACAAGGACTTTCCATTTCATTTTGATACTCACAGGAGTAAGCCATTGCAAAGTCCATTTGTATGATACCGATATCAGATTCAACTTTGAGGAAATTGAACCAAGACTCTTGCATTGTTTCATTTGGACATGCTTTTGAAAGCGAGGGAAGTCAAACAAGAGTAGCAGATGTATTGATTTAGGATTGGTTGATTCCTCAACGCATTTTCTTACAGAGTGGAATTTTTGCATAAACACTTCTTCTTTTTTTTTTTTTTTTTTTTTTTTTTTAACATTTTGTTTTTTAATTCCAATATTTTAATTTATTTTTATATTTTTTGCCAAAAAATTTTTTTTTTACACTAGAGGTATCTGATTTTATTTTGACGTATTGTAAATCAAAATTAGTTTTATGGAAAACATTTCCATAGAAGAGCTTTGAATATTCAAATACCATATACAAATCAGGTACAATATCCTAAAATGATAAAAAATACATGTGTTATAGTGGTATGTAAAAAATGAAAATATTGAACACTTTCTGTTTTTTTTGCTTTTACCTCTTTTGCTTTCATCATTGGTTTCTTTCCTCGTCATGGTACTTTATAATGCTGGGAAATCTATTTTCCTCAAATACGATTTTTGAACAATTGAAACAATCTATACAAAAACCTGCCCAAAAATGAGAGTCAGTTTTCTCAGAATCACATAAAGATTTTTGCCCAAAGTTGGCAACTATACCACGACTTAATTTATTAAGCTGTTTGTATAAATTAGCTTAATTAAAGCATGAGGTGGGTTTTGTTAAATGATTCTTTTTAGTCACTGTTACTAGAAGTGGAACTTCGTGATCAATTTGCTTTGGTGCAGAACTTATATCACCCTTGGTAGTGAATGGTTACTAACAAAAAAAACCTAACATGCTTGAAATATAGGTTAGATGTTGATTTTGGATAAACCTAAGTACATATAATTATGAAAAGATTTTTTCCCAAATATTAACTAGTTGTAAATCATGTCTTGGTTTATGGAAACTTTTTGTCACATACGTCACAAATATTTTGTCACGTACGTCACATGAGTAATTTCTTCTATAAGTACGAAAATAACCCGATAACGCGCATTAGAAGGCTTCTTTTAATGCCAGTTGCTTCTTTTCGGAACTTTCTTACGTTCCATTCTTTTCAGCAGACTTTAAATCTCATTTGATATTGTAAAATATTTCGTATCTCAGGAAAATGCTTTTTTATAAAACAAATGAGTTTATGTAGCAAATATAACAGGAAATGTATACAATAGTTTAAGATTTTTGCTTAGCTTTTCCTCACCGTGATAAACATATGGCTGCTTGTAAAACTTTCATCTTTACATACAATGTAAACTGCAAATACACAAACGACAATTTTTTATAGGATTCACAACTTTGTTGGTTCATATATACTCATATAGTTATCTTATTTCTTTAGTACAGTACACTTACTGTTTTGAGAACAAAAGTTACTTTTCTTGACGCATCTTATTTAGAATACATCCTCTTTCTATCACTATCAGGGATCGATATTTGATACATCTTCTGTGTTGAGAAATATTTTAAACGAAGATCTAAGACTTTTTGACATTTTATTACCTTGTTTTGAAATTTTTACACAAAACGATCGACTAAGAATTATGATTAATATAAAACGGGAGTTTTCTCCTTCAACTATTTTCAAAAGGTTTACGTGGTGACTTGGATACCTTATCTTTGTAATTTTCTTCAGGAATATCAATTTACCTCGGTATTCGAGAAAATTTATTCAAATTTAACAATTTTAATAAATTATTTTATGAGAAATATCAAATATCATCTGAGTGTTGAAATTTTTTATGTATTGTGCATAATGATATATATAGGTCATAGTTGTAGGTTAACGTCAGTAGAGAACGAAGGTGCAAGTATACTTCATGAAAAACAAAATTCATCTTCGTTTTCGAAATTTTAGTTAAACTCAAGGTAAGACTACATATCTGCAGTTCCTACTCAAATAATTAATGGACTGATAATCTCTTCTTGTTTACTAAAAATAAGTTAATTTGTGGATCACCTTACACTTAAATTTGAGATTTGCACCCTGAGGCAGTGTTTCCTTCTTAAGGTCATTGGACAGCCAACATCATGCTACGCTACAAAAGAGTCAGAAATTGCAACTTTTCATTATTTAAGACTTGTTCAAAAACGATCTTTGGTGTTTTTATCCTCAATGTTGTTTTTTATTATCTGATATAAGGAATAACTTCCGGAACCATGGAACCTAAAAAGCTCACAAACAATATTTTGCTTGATTTCGAATGAAAATCGAGGGGAAAATTTACCCAGTAAACTAACCGAATCATTTTTAAAAATTTATTTTTCCTTTTAACTTATTAATTTCCTCGAGTCTAGAAAATGTGCAATTGATAATTACAAGTTGGCACCTCCAAAAAGTCATAATATTGTTGGAAAAATGTGTATAACTTATGGAGATGTATGAAAGATCTATTATTTAAAATTATTTACTAATAAATGATATGGATACTTTTTTTTTAAACCGAACTGTTTTTCCAATGGCATTTTTCAATTACATTTTTCGATTCGTTTTTTTTGTAACATATATGCTACCAATGATTTTTGTAAATCATTGCTGGATTAAGGAAAAAAATGGAAAAATTAAAAACAATCGCCCATATCGCCAGCGTCAGTTATCAAGACTAGCAGTTATGGACTAATTGCCATAAAGATAACAGCGTTTAAATTTTACCACGGCTCATAATTCCACTTGTACACTTGTATAGAAGGCTGTTTGCTCCGCTCCTGATTTTTGTTTAATTAATCTTACATGATTCTTAATTTCCAAGACTGTGGTTTCCTATAAAAATTCATCCAGGTTTGTTTTTTTAATTTTAGTTTTGAACTTTTTATAATTTTTTTAAAACAAAAAAAGAAACTAAAAACCAGTTAAATAAAATTCCAAAATTCTTACACAAAATATTGGAACAAAAAACAGGCCGCGAGCAAAAAAATAGGTTTTTTGTTTTAAATTTAAGCCAAAACCAAAGCCAAATTAAAAAAAAAAAGATTCAAACAAAGTGGTCATGAATGATCAAAACTTCTCAACGATCAAAGACACACACTGAGTTGTTGTTTAATAGGATTCTATATGTTCTCTAACTTCACAAAAAAAATAATTTCACCTACCATCTTCCAATGCTAAAATGCTCATGATAATATGTCATGTGGAATTATACCCCTATTGCAACCATTTTTATTTTTGGAATGCCAATAAGATATCAAATTAAATTTATAAAAAAAAAAAAAGATAAATTTTATAAAAATTATATGGTTACATCCTGAATTGTAATAAAAAGACACAATGATTATATTTTAAGTTTAAATCTATAACTTAATTAATTTAAATATCATGTTAATGTCCTTAATATTTTTTTATCTTTGCTATATAAACATAGCGATTCATTGATACTAAACAGTACTTATTTCAAAGAAATTCAAAACCTCTTCTGCAATGGACAATATGTCCTGCCGGTCGAACTGTTGGGAGAGATATCAATAAACATTAAAAACATCATCTCATCATCATCATCTTGGTCGAGCGCCAGCTCGACTCAACTTGATACACTTCTTCTAACTATCTCGGTTTAACATCACAGACTTGATTTCAGTTTTTTCTTGAGATTGGTGTCTCTTCTTTGAACGTCAAATAAAAATTAAAATCAGTTCTTTATCTTGCTTCAGACAATTTAAAACTAATATTTGCCGAATCCAATTTTTCTATATA
>JAUZNK010039699.1:0-17414 GCA_035046665.1 Euphysa ruthae
TGTAAAAGATGAGTAGACACTAAATGTATTTACCAAGTATATACGTATTGCCTTTAGATTAATCTAATAAAGATTGACACTAAGTAAATTAAAATAATGCCAAGATCATGCAGTTGCTATGCAACTTTATATAGCCCTGTAACCAATGATGTATAACGAAGAATATTTATTCTTATCTATTATTTTTATCGTCATATTATTGTTATTGATTATTATCTTTAATCTTTAAAACGATGACTTTTTTTTGTTTTTATTCAAAGCGGGAAATAAAGGCAATTAATCCATTTGGTAAAATTAATGCATTCGTTATAGATTTCAAACGTCGCTTTATTTCATTATCATGATAATTAATCTCATAATCTATGGATAATCCATATAAAATGGCAATCTGTCGTTTTATGGAAGCATGTGGTCATCCACTACAACTGCAATCAACTTCAAAGTCGAAGTAAGTACTTTTAGTGCTCTATAATTATAAAAGACCAAAAAAAAAATGAGGGGCAAGTTTAAAAAAATATATGAAGTCAGATATCACAAAGTGATTTTCAACTTTGGGGTAAAGTTTTACCGGAGGTAGAATGGGTTTCTAGGATTGTCATGTTGAATTAACAATAAAATAATTTTTTAAACTTCGTATAGAATGAAAGAAAAATGTTTTAAACGTGATAAGATAAAGATATTTATTGTTGGAGACCCCAGCAACAATTATAGAGAAGAGAAAGAAGAGTGCGCTAAAATAAATTATTTAAAAGTTGCGGATGAATACCGGATGAAAATTTTAACCACCTGTTTATCAGAGATAATAGCATCTCAGAAAAATGGAAGAGTTTAGTTGTTAACTTGAAATACATTTTGATTTGTCAACCCGGTCATTTAAATAGCTAGATAATGATTAAAAACTATATCTTGAGTAAAATATCTGGCTGCCATAATAAACAAATATTTAACTCATGACATGTTTTTAAATTATTATCTAACTGATTTAGCCGTTATTGACAAAGTTTCCCATGGGTTAAAATTTCTCTGTGATTTTTGCCTTATCTGGTACATAATTTTCTCCCGGTATTTATTAAACTCAACCAATTAATTGCGAAAGTAAAGCAAGCGTTGCAGGATTTGCAGCTCAAGCTCATTTGGCATTAACGCAAAAAATTCTCTATAGTAAGGAAGGTTTTTTTTTTTTTTTTTGCTGACTGAAAAAATTCGTGACTATTTCTTCATATTTTGTCTCGCCTTACCACTTCTTTATCAATAATATTTGAACAGCAGAGAATAATTCAATCGAGACAATATTGTCTCGCCTCCCCATTTCTTTATTAATAACTAAATGTTCACACTTAGTGTTTGATCTGCATGAAATTACACGAAACCTAGTTAAAAGTTTGAAGTTATTCTTGTTAGACATCCAGTTAAATGTTTTAGGTAATGGTGCGCCTCAATTTCATACTAGTAGCTGTTTTAATTATAAGTGTGGAGGCCAAGAAATACAAACGGGTGTTGTCACAATACATCGACGATTCTGATAACAAGGTTATCCAGCCTCGATTGAAAATAAAGGAATGCTTCAAAGGTGCGATTAATGGAACGAAGGTATTTCTTATGTCATGCAAGGATAATATTGGTATGGGTCCGTGTCCCCATGGTGTGTGTCATACACAAGTTAAGCCAGCAACAAACTATGAATGTTTTACTATACATATGTTGTTTAAAAATGCTGATGTTCCCTTATGTCCTGATTTAATTCAAATCTTCAATATAATTATTTCAATAACCGACTATACGCGCTGCTGTACAGATGATTATAACTTTCCTGGTAACAATCTTATACAATAAAAAAATATGCTTTGATGGAGATACCAATTATAAAAGTATATAGTATAATACTTTTTGATTTATTTTATATCTGTATTCAAAAATTTCTTCCAAATTTTGTTGTAATTTTGGTTTTGTGTTTTGGATATTCCTGTTTTTATTCTCAACTTTCTTTTTCTTGCATTTCTTAATATTTACTTTTAATATGTTAGTGCTGTTAAAGGTGACATTGAGTCTAATCCTAAATAAAAAAGGTGACACTTTTTTCATTTTAATGTACACAGCATACTACCAAAAACTGAATATTTAAGAAGGGTTGTAATTATTTCAATACCATCAATTATTGGAATTACTGAAAGTAAGATTGATAGCTCCTATACATGTCAGAAATTGAACTTAGCGAATACCAAATAAGTTAATATATCAACAATATATTTGAGCCTTTAAACGACACTTCGCACCAAATCTATGAAGATGAATAAATCAGGAGACCTAAATTTTATTCTTTTGGATAATGATAACGATTTCTTATAGAACTCTCATTGAAGATGCGCTTTTAAATAAGTATAGTGAATTTTATTCTACATTTGGTCTTACCCAACTAATTAGGATTCTACAAGAGTAAAATCAAAGACCTCGTCTTTTTTAGATCACATTCTCTCAAATAATGCTTCCGACGAGATAACATAGCAAGGATTTTTTGAAATTTCTACCATCAGCCAATTTTATTTACCCACAAAATCACTAGTTTTAGACCAGGTACTTAAAAGGTTTAAAAAAATCCAGAAGTATGCGTAACTATAGTAAGGACTTACTAAATGAAAGATTAAGTCAAGCAATTTTTCCAAATTATAAAAATATTGATAATCTTAACTTGGTCTTTTTTGGTAAATTTTTAAATTTTATCTTTTTTGGAAATCTTTTAATCAATTTTTTAAATCTCTTTCCGAGAACATCAAATGTTTATAATAGTCAAAAAACCTTAAATTTTTTAAGGAATTAGAATTCTCAAGGGGAGCTGAGGACGTAGTTAAAAACATAATTAATGATTTAGAATTAAATAAGTCACCAGGGTTTCATGAAATATTATCTATGTTCTTTAAGGACGGATGTGCTTTTATTTTGAGACTACAAATCATACAAATAATAAATCATTCAATCAGGACTACAAAATTTCAAGATGATTGTAATCTACCTAAAATTGCCCCGTTATTTAAAAAAGGGAGTAAGACAGAAGCAATGAACTACAGGCCCTTATCGTTATTTTTAATTGCATTCAAGAATTTTGAAAAAGTTATTGAATGTAAAACTAGAGAATTCATTGAAAAAGAGAACATTATATAAAAATTTCAATCTGGATTTCGAAAAGGTTTTTCGACAGACAGATGTTTGTCATATCTTCATGACAGAATTACAAAAGGTTTTGAAAAGGGATGTGACACTGGAATGATCCTTATAGATCTCCAAAAGGCCTTTGATACAATAGATATCAAATTTTGCTTGAAAAAATGAAATCCATGCGTTTTTTGGAGAATGTAGAAAATATATAAAATTTAGTGTGAAAGATGATAAAGAACTTTCTAATGAAATATTAGTGAAATGTGGGGTCTCTTTGGAATCAGTTTTAGGTCTTTTGTTTTTGCTTTAAGTTAATGACAAAAAAACAAGCACTAGACTGTGAACTTCTTTACGTAGATGACTCTTCATTTTCCAACATAAGGATGTAAAGGAAGTAGAATAGATTTTAAACAGAAATTTTTCCAACCTTTGCTAGTGGTTTGTCGATAACAAAGTAGGTGTTTCTACAGAGTAGAAAAAACCAAGTGCGTCCTCTTTTCATCTAAAATGTAAGCTAAAAAATTGAATCTCTTGAATATAATTTATAGAGGGTTATGCATTAAACAACATACCTCAGGAAATTACCTAGGATGATTATTAGTTGAAACTCCGAGTGCAGAAACAATGGTTCGTTATGTTTGAAATAAAATGATTGTAAACTTAAATTTTTATCTAGAAAACAATCATTCTTAACACCAACCTTAAAGCGTACTCTAAGCATTTCACTGATTCAACCTCCCTTTAACTATGCATGTTCTTTCTGTCTGGTATTTAGGCTTCAACAAATAAAATCATTTTGAAAAATGCATAAAATAAAAGTATAAGATTTCGTTTAAATATGGATAGTTTTGCTCATATTGGTGCTGAGCAGTATAGAGCCATAAAAAGCTATTGATATGAGGGTCAATCAGGGTGTTGCTGCACATGCATTTAAATTCTGCAGTAGACCAAACCTAAATTACATGTCTGAAATCTTTAAAATAGAAGAATCACTCTACGTAACCTCTATCTAAGGTTAGATACAACCTTTAGAAGATCCACCTTGGAAAAAATTGTCTCCTTATATGGACTAGCTGTTCAAATGAAATAAAATCAATCATGCAATATAACGTTTTTAAACATAAGATGAAAGAAGCATTATTTAGCTCTCTGGATATAGTTCGCACACTTTTGTATGTAATTGTTGTATTTTTTTAAGCTTGCATCAGAAAAAGACTTACCTCTGTTGGGGTATATATTTGTCATAACCAGCTATGTATAAAAGACTTACCTCTGTCGGGGTATATGTGTCATAACCAGCTATGTATAAAAGACTTACCTCTGTTGGGGTATATGTTTCATAACCAGCTATGTATAAAAGAGCCAACAAGATATAGTCATCTTTTATGCTTTCTTCTAATACTGGTCAAAAATTGCGTATTTTTTTTTTCTTTTAGTTTCGGATGTACAGTTAACTTTTAGAGTTTTATATTATTCTTTTCGTTTACATATAATATTTCAAGTAAGTCCCACTTAGCAACCATCTCTTTCCAATAAGATAAAACATTAATTCCTTACATTTCTCAGTAGTCCAGTTGTTTCTAAAGATAACCTGATAAAATAATAAAAAAATTCCCTCCAGTTTTACGAAAATGCTTACTTGGTATAATTCTAAATAGTTTTAAATAATCCTTACTGGTTTATGCTATCTGAAATAATAGCAACTTTTTTTCCCAACTGCTTTCTCAATGACAAAAATGTTCTAGTTCGCAATAAAATGAAGTATGTTGTTCGTCACTATCAAAACTCAAAATAAATAAAAGTCCTGTAGAATTCTTGATTGACCTAGAAAAAAATGTTGTAAAATCATATTATATATCAAATTCCACCAGAAAGTAATAAAATACAAGTAAAGAAGTATTTTGATAACCCATGTGTATTTGTATGTCAAATCTTCACTCAATTACCTAAAAATGATCATAAAAAAGTTTATAATTTAGGGAGTTAAGACTTAAAAGTTAAAATCAAACATAGGAGCAAAATTAAATAAATTGAATACTGTAAAATCATGCAATATGTTTATATACCACTTTGCTGTACAAAAATTCAATTTATTTATTTACCATAGAATAATAACATAGTTACAAGCAAATACAATAACTATTCAAAATATTCGTAGATACTAATACATTCCAAAGTTGTTTTGCTTCAATGTAAATAAAAACCCAATTACTTGCAAAAAATATAAAATACACAAAATCACATTTAAAACTTACATGAACAAGTTTCACTGAGAAAAGATCTTGAACTAGTGCAGGACTTGTATGATAAAAAGACTTATATATTTTAGTCATCAGTAACTGCAAATGTCTTCTTTACACACTATAACTGTTGTCAATGGTTAACAATTCGTCAATATCTAAAAGCAAGCTGCAGTAGATTGTTCTTAGTGCCCTTTTCTGAACTCTGTTTATAAGATTTTTCCTTTTTGAAACAAAACACCCAGATCAAAGGGCAGTTAAAAAAATATGAGAAAACATGGGCAAGTTCGAAATTAAATAAACTTTCATTTGGTGATATATGACCGTGATGGCTCACAGCTCTTGGCGATGGCAGTTGTAGAGCTGGATCAATTTCATCAGGGGCGTGTTATCGCGATAAAAGTTGTTTGAAGGAAAGGTTTTCATTTATTTTAAATATAACCTATTAAATATTGAAGTTTTACCAAACTTATAGCTGATGTTGTGTCACGACCGGTGAGCACGTGAGCGAATAGGAGATAATCCAAAGCAGTGCTGTTCGTTTCGCTCACGATGTCTTTAATGCTGTAGCATTCTCGTTTTTGGTTATTGTTTTTCCTTGTCATATTGCCATAAAAGGCGGTCCCTTTATTATCATGATACGTTAGTAGGCAAAGAACATTGATATAAACGGAATATACTGTTACAGGTATACCATTTGCAGAGTCAAGTGCAACTTACATAATGGTGGTGTCTGCATCACTAGGACACAAAAGAACCAACTTTTGTGCCAGAAGTTTCACAAAGTTTTCTTAATCATTATAATTGGACAGGAATGCAGACCTTTTAGACGGACAAGGATGAAACTCGCCCAACAGTTTGGGAAAGTTTTCCATCTACAACAGCAACAAATCTTAAAAAAAGTGTCAATGGGTCGATAGTGAGGTTTTCATTGTCAATTTTTACACAAGAATAGATGCTCTGGATGTTAGTTATTTGATTTTTCTTCTTAAAGGAGTAGTTAAGAAAGGTTTCACCATATGTTTCTTTATGATAGATGCCCCTATGTCGTCAGCACAATCACAGGTCACTCGGTGCTCGTCATCGACCAGGCCTGAATCTATGGCCATAAGCTTTTCTTCAACATCATATAGGTTGCGTGAACGGAACCATGACCGGATTTTTTCGAAATCTTAATATTAACGTTTCACCCTTCTAGCAAACAGTTCTTTGTGTTTAACATTAGATTTTGGAGGTGCTGATAATGTGCTGTGCCTGGTTTTAATCCATACCCTTAAGATATTCTCAGTCAAGCCCTTGTCAATGACTCCAATTTTCCTTTTCAAAGAAAAGACTTCATTAGAATTTGTTTGATGGATAGGTCAGTCCATATTCCAGCCCATTTTTTGATACTTCGTCTGACTGTGTGATTGCCTAATATGAAATGTTGATAGATACCTGGGTTATTATTTTCCAATATTGTTATTGTTTGGAGATAATTGGAGATAATAATTATAATAGTAATACTATTAATAATAATAATAATAATAATAAAGATTTAGTATGCTTTTGGTTGCAGAAATATGAAGTAACCAATTATAACGAACCAAAGTCAAGATAGCAAAGTATTATACCATTTGGATGACGAACGATTGTTAGTGGCAGCAGCAAGACTAAACTGCATTGCCATAACAGTTCCTGGACAAGCTAAAGCAAATATAGTTTGGGAGATTGGCGCCTGTTTCAATGGTGATCTGACTAGTTCGTTAATGAGCACCTTAAGTAGTTCACGTATATGATTGTTATTTGTAGAAAGGATGTCGTCCACTGAAGGGTAACTCTATTAGAGTCGTGTTCGTGATTCTTTTCAGCATTTTTAATAACACGTTAATTACGTCTTAATTACATATTCAGTATCATAAGTTAAGTTAGTCATCCGTTCTCGATACCATTTTTAACATAAATGACGTTAACCCTTTCTAGTAAAATTATGTCACTATCAGCTGCAATTTCATTCCATACATCTTCCTTAATTTAATTTGTGTGATTTTCATAGATTCGATGTTGTCATCGAACGTTTGTATCATAAAATGAAACTCAGAAACTGTGTACAACATATCAACTTATCATATCATTTTCAAGATTTATACATACAGCATTAAACAGTTTAATTTTTCCTCTAGATGTTGGGCGCCCGAATGTTGAATATTGCCGTATAGAATTTTTAAAATTTGTTCTGCATGCTAAATGATAACTTGCTTCAGCAGCCACTAAGTCATGTACACTAAGTAGTCGTGCTTTACAGGTTTTTGCAAGGTTATCACCTTAGTTATTGCATACTTCTAGAATTTCATAGTATACCCTTGATGATTTTGCTCTAAACTCTAAACTTGTATCGCTCAGAGTGACGGTTATCAAAAAATCCTCTCTAGGTTTAGTTGATAATCTTTTATTTGGAGATTGTTCATTAAATGTAGATGGACGTTTTTTAGAGAAAGCGCAAGTTTTCAAATAATTGCGACAGGTAGTTTTGAAATACGTGCTTGATCAAGCTTCTTTATTTTGTTGAAGTGTAGAAACTAGAGTGTTCAAACCCAGATTGACAGCATGCTCTATAACAGTGTCCAAAGAATGTTTAGTATTCTCACTTTCACAAAGATATGCGCCAACATGACACAACGAATCTCCTTTGGTAATACCCGTTCTACATTGAAAACATACATAACTTTAATTCTTCACTTGGCTTCATTTATGTTCTGACATTGATATTACATTTGCAAAATAAAATGAGTATTTCTATACCAATGTTTAATTTCTATGTTATAAAGCATGTGCAAACATAGCTTACTGGTGAACAAAAGTATATTAGGATAATTATAGTAAAACATAGAATACCATCAAAGTCGTTAAAGTAAAAAACAATTCATTAATCATACGACCATAGTTATGGACAAACAACACCACAATATTGTTATGTTTATCTTATTTTTATTCTTTACAAAAATCTAATCGTCTTGTATAAATGCCATATTTACTGTGATTCTGTTGCACTCTGTATAGACAACATGTATTTGTTGTAACTAGACTGTGTTAACTAAATTAATGGTCAGTTTACGCATCTTCTGTTGAACACGCGCCACAAAAACGTCTTGGAAAAAGAAACTTAAATATATCAAATTATCAGGTTTCTTTACCCCTGGTTATGCAATTTTTACCCCTGATAAAGTTAATTTTCAGAAAATAATGCTTTATCATCATCTTAACTGCTGTATAATGCTAATTGTTGAAAACTGCATAAAAATAACCATTTCACGGAGTTTTGGAAATGGTTGAAATACTGTATTTTACCCCCTGTCACGTTTCATGGAATAAATATTTTTCCCCACGATGAAATTTTTAAAAAACCAACCTTTGAAAAGCTGACAAGATTACCTTTCCAACGATATGTAATATGATTTTATAAAAATTCTTTCTAGGTTGGCCCTTATTTAGGGAAATCTCTACAGGACCTATGAAACTAGATCAACTATGAAAACTTTTGACAGGATCTGCATGATATCTTGTGGCATACCTAGAAAGAGTTTAACGTCAGAAAAATTATGATTAACCTAATGAGAAAATATCAAAACAGCAGTTTTAATAGAAAACACCTACAGTGATTGATTCAATTCTAATAGTGGTGTTAGACAAGGTTGCATTTTTAGTTAAAGCAAAAAAGGCGTAGCGAGCTTTACAGCTGGAGCTTGTTTGGCAGTAACGCGAAAAATTCTATATAGTATGGAAGTTTTGCTTTTGTTACTGATTCCGCAGAAAATATTTTATAAATATATTAAATAGTTTTATGGTGACATGTTAAAGGACAAAGGGTTTTACGATTTTAGCGGACATTTTCCAGAGTATGCATGTTTTTCTTTGGAAAACAAAAAGTGATCAGTAATTTCAATGGCCTATTGTCAAAAAAACGTATCGAAGAGTTTATCGGATTTAAAGCGAAAAAAAAAAATTTTATATATATAAGATGTCAAATGACTAAAGATTCGTAAAATTATTTAAGAAAGACAAATTTCATTTGAACACTTATTTAAAAGTTCTAATGAGAAAATATTTAAAAAAATAAAGATATCTATCCTAGATACCATCATCTTAATTTCTTATTGTAGGTTTCTATATTTTTTACCATATATATTAAAATAGATATATAGGCTAGAAATATTAAAATGAGGCATTGTATTCGATTTAAAGAGCTATGTCTATCGTATTACGGGGAATCATGGAATACCAAAAGAAATTATAAATGGATGAATTACGAGGATAGGCTGGTTTAGTTCATGGAAACCTTGAAGAATATAAAATAAATATTATGCTTTTTATATCAAACTTTTTCCAATCTTTTGCTTTGTAATTTTAATCCTATATTTTTTGTCTCTATATTCATGATGTCAAATTTTAGATTGTGTCATCACCAAAGCGCTTTTATATTGAAATTTGAAAGAATTAAATCTTAGTTGCCAATAAATCATTAAAGAAAACTCAATAAATCAATGTACGTTTCAATATCTTTGAAGAATTTATTAGTAGATCATTTCTATAGAATGAAAAATTATTGGTTCTAATAAAGACCTGGTGGGATTAAGACAATATATTCATTAATGTTAGGCTGATGATTTGATATTATATGTGATTAGTTACTTTCTATAAGATGTATATTAGATGGTAGAAAATTACAAAGTATTCCAATAATTTCTTAATACCTAATTTGAAAAGTAGATATGACCAATTACGTTAAATGCCTCAAAAAGACATCAACGTAGTTTTGATAAAAATATAAATAAAAACCTTTTTTCAGCGAAATGATTTGATAACTGATTTATTGATTATAATAAAGATATCGTGTGATATATCCATAAATGATAACTTTAGATGGGATATCCGTAAAAAGTCTGTCTCAAAGCAATAAAATACAAATTATATATATATAGAAAAAAAGCATACATATATGTTAATTGTGAGGACGTAGAAAAATAGGAGAGTTTATGTGCAGGAAAAATTTGTAAGAATTAATCAAAGTAAGAAATGATATACAACATATAAGTATATATATACATATATAAAATAAAAAATATAAAAAAAATATATATATAACAGAATTTAAAAGTTCGTCTCAATAATTTTTTAATCACTTTATTTTCTAATCTCAAATCGAATCAGCGAAACACCCCATATAACACCCCATTATTGTTAGTGAAATTTCAATTCAAATACCCAAAAATCTAATTAATGAGTTAATAAGTGTATTTTTTGAATTAATTTTAAATTACGAGGAAAAAAAACCGGCTAATTATTTATTTCAATAATATGCTTATTAATAGTATTAAAAAAGTGTAACAGTCCTTATAACTTTTAAGTTTTATAACTCATGACATGCGTTTTATATCTTTTTAATTATTCCTTACATGTATTCTACACATTTTTAATCAAGCATTTTTAACGGTCGCCGAAAAAATTTGACGGAACCACCTTCATACCTGGACAAATTATCCAATCGTTATTCACTAATTTCATTTACTTTATGAAGCAGCACATTTCTCCGATTGGATTGGATATTTAAAATGATGTTAAAGACTTTCATTGGTTGGTTGTGACAGTAGTATCGTTTTGATTGACGTTTTTAAACAATGGGCAAATGGCTATGAACGATTTCATAACATTATAATTTTTTAACGTACTTTGACATGAAAGGTTTAACTCAAATGGTAAAGCACTGGCTAAGTATGCGAGAGGTACCGGGATCGACGGCTCTCCAAATAGTAAATTTTACCATACGTTATCAAAGGGGTCTAGCTCAATTGGTAGAAAGTTTGTAATATGATGTTAATCCAACATCATATTACAAACAATAGATAGTCGATAAAGTATAAAATAGGGACAAAATTATTATTTGAGTAAGCCATTTAAATTCTTTGTAAGGTGAGAATAGAGATCGGATCTCCAAGGATGTTAACTTGTATTAATATATAAAACAATAGAAACAAAAAACCACGAATATTAGATAAAAAGGAACTATGTTAGAAAACAGCAGATAAAGTGTGCATAAAATGGGTACGAAGACTATCCATTGAGGAACTCTTTCTAAAATATCAACCTCAACTTAAACAAGCAAATCAACTATTGATATTCTGGTCCTGATTAGCTTAGCTTATACCCTAATACTGAGTGGGATTTTATGGTTTAAACATAGGTTTTTTAGGAGTATATTTGGACATGTTACCACTTTTTATACCTTAGGCAAATTGGGATATTTTTTTAAAAAACCATAATGGCGTCATTCAGATATAGTAAAAAATTTTCAAACGTAGACATAAATATAATCTGAAAATGTTTGGTTTGTAACTTATGTTTATAAATGCAACTGAAGGTGATTACTTTTTTATATTTTTTTATATTTGTACGTGATAATAATAGTTTATTTTCGATATAAATTTGCACGTGCGTTTATTATAGAAAACTTATTCTTTAAAAGTTTTGTGGACGTTTAAATATAAACAACAGCGCAAAAGGTTTGTGAAAACAGTGATGTTGATTTAGTTAAATTATACACACACACACACAAATATATATATATTTGTTGTTGGACAAGCATGTGATGTTTTGTTTAATAGCAAAAGATGAAAAATGGATAATAAATGTATATTTCGCAAAATTATTATTTTCTGAAAACGAACTAACAATTGCACGTAAAGTTATTGACTCATGAATACATATCGATACTAAAAAGTATGTTATATATATAAATATAGACGGAGTAAGTGTATTTATAAGGATGAGTGTAGGGTGATTATGGCAGAAATAGCAATAAAGTGATAAGAGTTACTACCTCTCACACTAAATATATACAAATGTTTGTTTAATCGAACTTTACTTGTATAGATAGATATAGGCTGGTAAATTCTGCATCATTATCAGTATTATCAAATAAAATATCATCAGTAAAATTTTGAGTTTTAACTCCAATTAGTTTCATGAGCTTTCCGATTGAAATGCAACATATGATCCGCATTTTTCCGAAAACATATTTTTATATTATTAATCAATCTAATTAATTTTATCATTTCTGTAACAGAAAGAAAAATTTATAATAAAAACATACATAAAGTTTCTTTCAATAAAATATATCTAAGAATAAGCTGTTTTCTAGGTGGGATTAAACTCGCACCTATAGGTGTCAAAAACCAAACACTTAACCGCTCGGCTAGACAACAAAATCTCGTCTAGAATGTTGTTTGAAGACTTCTTTTGGGGATAACTTCACCACAAAAGTCGTTCTTTGGAAACTAAGGGCTATTAGAGTTTATCCGCCATTTATTGTGCTTTTACTTGTACAACTTAAGCATTTTCAATTTTACGTCTATAAATGAGAAGTCTATAATGAAATTGAATATTTTATAAAATTAAAACTCCTTTCTTGTCAGAAAATGTTTTATTCTCCTTTTTTAATTTTATACCATACCAACTTTTTTTATTGCCGTAAAAATCGATGAAGCATTTAAGGGATTGAAAGTGACAAGTCCGTACTCATTTGGGTTTGTTATCATTTTTGCGATTTTGGTCAAGAAAATAATTTATAACATGAGTCATTGTGAATTCGTGTCATATAATATGTCCATGATTGTAGTAAAGAAACTTAAAAAAAAAAAGAAGGTTAAAACGAAGGCAATGACTTATTTTTCAGAAATCAGGAAATATGCCCGAAAACTTTTGCATGCTAGGCGTTAAAAGTCACTACAAAAAAAAAATTATTAAAATAAACAGTCGCTTGAATGATTTTTTTGGGTGTAAAATATTGTATCTTTGGTAAATAAATTGGTTAGGTGGATTGCTTTAACTAATCGCGCCGCTTTATACTTACTGAAATGTTAAATGGAGAGAATTGGAAAAGATATTTAGCAATAATTCTCTGGCTAAAACAAACAAGCAAGCCAGATTTTTTATTAAATTTTCATGAAAAATCTAAAAGAATCAAGATGAAGGTGCTGAAGTAGCTGTATATAAAATAACACAAAAATTTTAAGACATTATAGATGATCCTTAAAAAAATAGCTAGCAGACGAACTAAAACATATTTATTAAATAACCCTTCGGCGGAGGTTAAAAAGATTTTTAGCCTCCGACTTTAAAACTATTCTGTATTTTAACTCGTTCACGATTTCTATGAATTCAGGTTAAAATCTACAAGTTTTATATCTGAAAATCAACGTATTCCGTTCTTCCACAAATAATCATTGTTTATATAACAGCGCTGTAGCTATGACGCCAAAACAATGGTAGCCTTGAAGCAAAGTAGCAATACTAAGACATAAATGTTTACATTGTCACCTGTCCAGAATCTCTCGCTAAATTCTAATTAAAACTGCTATATCATAATTTAATACGTCAGCAGATGCCTAAATTGACCAACTGTGAGTACATACGGTGATTGATGATGTTTATAATGAAAAATTAAAATAATTTTTGCTTTTTTTTTTTATTTGAAGCAATGCTAATTAACATTATGATGTATTCTATTTTAATGTATTATTGTAATAAAGCTGGTTTTCATCCAGTAGTTGAAATAAATACTATAATCGCTGGCCAAAACATTTTTAACCGAAATCACGTATAAAAAAAAAAACCTATCAAAATCCTTCTTCTGTAATCTTTAATAACGAATTTTTCGGATAGCCAGTAGACTAAGGGTTAACCATTATTCATACATTATGAAACACAGCTGAGGTATTAACGCATAAAGCCTTTAACACACCACATGCACTCGTTTATTGATAACACGATGAAAATTTTCTGACCATATGTGCTATTAGTTTCGTACAAAATTTGGGAGCTCAAAACATTACATTGAGCATTAGAAAGGCGCTTACAAAAATAAAATTATTACAACATTGAAAAGGCCTGATATCAACGGCTTTTACAAAGATGCTGTTTTTTTTTTTTTTTTAATTTCCAAATTTGGCTTAATCACCCAGATTTGTCTCAAAAACCTTAATTTTGAACAAAATTTGTTGTAATTACCTAAAACGTAAAATTCCAGGTTTAAATTATCAAAAAAATGTCACCTATGCAAATAGTGAGAACCGCTACAAATAGGGTAAGGTTAAGATGATCTTATTCACAAAAAAAAACAAAAAAAAAACGGCGGTTCAAAAAAAGATGTCTATTGAATTCTTCTTTAAGGGGCCATATCTCTCTAATTTTATTTTAAAATCTTTTTTTTTATTTTCATATTTTTATATATTTTCAAGCCAATAATTTCCAAAAAAACACACGAAAACAATTATTTTGAACATAAGTGCTTCAAATTGCTTTTTTCAATGTAATATGAATAATTTTATATCCCTAGCAACAGGCATAGCAACATACTTAAGAGTGCAAAAAAAAGCTCTCTCCTAGCAAGAAGCCTCCTAACAACGGCTATATCCAATCCGTAACTGCTTCTTGATATACTACGTAATATAAATATATATGTGTCAATTGCGTCCGCACCATATATTATAAATATTATATATTAAAAATGGTTAAATCACGTTTAGTCAAGAAAAGTATTGGCTGTTATAAGAAAGGAAAAGGATTTAATGGAAAGGGAGTTAATATAAGATAAATAAAAACAAGAATGACACTGTACATAATGTAAATATTGAATTTAAATGCAAATCCTGACACGTTGTCGTCCGCTTTCTTCTTCTGCTCCTGCTGTGAATGAATTACTCGATGAAAACCAAAAAGAAAATAATCTGTCTACATCTATGTCTGCACGTAAAGTTGAAGATATTCCAACACCTACGAGTACTTCTAACCAATAACATATAGTGAAATATCAGGATATCGAAAATAATGGATATGTGCATCTATGTCTATCAGATGTTTATAGTTTGATTTTGTGTCCGGCCGGAGTGTGAGTATTGTACGTTCTCAATCGGGGAACGATACAATATGAAACAAAGACCATCATCTCTCCTATATATAAAATGCTTTAACTGTTATAACACAAGTCATTTCCATACATCAAAATCATATAGTAGAGGTTATGATGTTAACAGATCAGTGTACACCATGCGTTCAATGGGGCAAGCTGACAAAGTTTATAAACAAGATACAAACCTGGTCTTCCACTAAAAATTGTTTATAAAATTAAATCAGTATTTGAAAACCTTTGTAAGGACAATAAACTAAGAAAGTGTCTCCATGGCAAAACACAAAATGCCAATGAAAGCTTCAATGGGACAGCGTTCCAAAAATAACATTTGTCTCGCTAAATCAACTTGAATTTAGTTTGTCTGATAGTGGTAAACTAAAAAAAAAGAAAAAGAAAAAAAAAAGACAAAAATTACAGTAAAAGGTGATGAGCATGTAGTTGGTAGCTTTTAATTACATTTACTAGTTATCAACTAGATTTTGTAGTTTATTTTTATGACTGATATTTAGTGTTCATTTTTTGTTGAAATAGTTCTTTGCTTTTTTCTCCAAATGCTTAATTTTGCACGCTGGCCAAGATATCTCATGAACCGTTAAATATTTTTAAACTCTTCAGGATAGAATTTAATCCATGAAATACTGTAAAATTGAATGAAATTTTATATATAACTTTCGGTTATGACCGACCAACTAGTAATTTATACCCCCTGATCATTGACCTCATGGCCCGCAACATATGCCAACCCCAAAAAAATTATTTTTTCATTCATTTTATGGTTTGCCTCTATATAGACATCATATAAAAAATTTGGACCTCTAGCATGAAATGCGCTGTAGAAATTTTGGCCGGTGTAAACGTAAAATTGGGTGTTTTTTTTTTGTGGTTTTAAGGGGTTAGCAGGGTAACCAAAACTTTATTATCATTTTTTGAATATTATAATAACCTACAAATTATTGAGTATTAATAAGTTTAAAAATTAGAGCGGCGTGGCCCCTTAATACTCTACTTGCAAATTCACTTTTTTAACAACGTTGACAGTCACCGATTCTCTAAGGTAAACTTGATTAAGAATGTAAACTATATATTTTAATTCTTTTGTTTGATTTTAATTTTTTTATTGGTTGTGCTAAGAGTAAGTTTTCGAGAAAAAGAAGATTTGATATCAATCTGAAACATGTTGAGCAAAATTTGTGATCACAAAAGAAAGCCAAAACGAAAATTTTGGAAATCAGTATTTAATCTTCATTCTGTTTCCCTAAAATCCTTTTAATGTTTCAGCAAAAACCAGCAATAGCGTGCATTAAAAAAAAAAAAAAAAAAAAGCAACAGTGGGCATAAAATGAAATCAAGAATAGTCTACATAGACAGAATTCAGGAATAACGTGTATAGACAGAAACAAGCAGTAAATTTACATACGGTATTTTGTTGAACAAATGTCCCTAATTTTTTTTATATAGACTTAATTAGGTCGAATTAATATTGTATAATTACACATTTGCGCTTTTTCTTAATAAATGTTTGGAAAATTAACCCGAACTTTTACGTGGAATTCATTAAAGTTGCTCTCAATTAAAAGCTGGTTTTGAATCAAACACATACAAGTGTACACAAAATATTTTGAGAAAATTCGAGATTCTAGAAAAAAAATCTGCACTCATAAATGGTAATTTTAGAAGACTTGAGGTGAGACTAGTGTTCGTATTTCTTTCCAAGATTCGGAAAGTGTCACATGTCATGAGTGAGATTGTAGATAGAATATTAAATTTTCTAACAAATAAATGTTTGTTTCGGAAGAAGAGTGAATCAGTAATTAAATTACAAATATTGGTTCACAGAGAAAAAAAAAAAAAAAAATACATGATATGAATCTCTTACAAATACAGAATTAACAAAATTTTTACAAATATTGTCTCACAATTTTACTAGCTACTAGTGTACTAACGAGTAACATATATTCAGCTGCCGGAATTCTCACAAAAAATATTCAGTTACAGGAATTTACGCAAAAAATAATTTGCTAACTAAAAAAAAAGAATATTAAAAAGAGATTTAAAGACAAATATCTCATGATATTGCATGT
>JAUZNK010039710.1:0-17405 GCA_035046665.1 Euphysa ruthae
ATATATTTTTTTTTTTGTTATACTGTGCTTTGGTTGAATCTGTTTTTGTGTGTGATGTGTAACGGGATTACAATAGAAATATTGTTGTGACAGACAATTGTGCCTATCCTTGCCACCAATCGTTTTTATCTTAATTTTTATTTTGTTTTCTGTTGTTTTGTAAATTTCATAGCTAATGTACATTTGTTTGTGGCAGAATAAATATTTACTTACTTTATATTCTCTTCTTTTAACATTTTCATCTGAAAATAAATCTATAGTACTATTAAGTGACTTTAAAATTGATCTATTACAATGCTGTATTAATAATGAAACTTCTGAGTTCTTTAACTTCTCAAAATATTCTTCCTTTTGTCACTCTTCCTTCAAGAATAGCAGATTGATCTGAAACACTTATTTACATATTTTTTTCTCACAAATAATGGAGTTTTATCTGGAAATTTAACTACGCTAGTCTCTGATTACTTACCTCAATTTTTCATATGTCCTGACTTTAACAAAACTTTTGTTCCACATAAACATAATATTTTCCTTTGAAATACCAACAAATATGATAGGGTAGTTTCATCTTTTCATTGATTTTGTAGAAATTAACTGGTTTAATGTATAATATAATGATAATAACTTTGATGCAAACCTTTGCTTTGATTCTTTTTTCTCTAAAACGATTTCCTTGTTAGATCAATTTCAATTTAAAAAGATTATTAAGAGCTTCAGGCCTAAATTTAAACCATGGATCACTTTTTCACATCTGTTTTGAAAATTGTACCTTTCCTGACATTCTGAAAATCTCTTCTGTTCTGCCCTTATACAAAAAAATTTATAAATTTTTATGCAATAACTACAAACCAATCTCACTTTTATCCAGCATTAGCAAACTTCTTGAAAATCTGATGTATTCCAGATTGTACTCTTTCCTCAACAGTTTTAACTGTTGGAAAGAATTTCAATTTGGGTTTTGATTTAAATATTCAATCTCTCATACTCTCATAAGTATAACTGAAAAAATCAGAGAGGCTCTTGATACTGTTCATTTTGCATGTGGAATATTTATTGATCTTCAAAAAGCATGTGATATTGTGGATCATGGTGTTCTGATATCTAAATTAGAATGTTATGGCATTCGTAGCATAGCAACTAGTTGGGTTCAATCTTATATGATCACAAACAGTTTGTTTCTATTATTGGGTATTAATTTTCTTTAAAATCTATTTTATGTGGTGTTCCTCAAGGTTAGGTTTTAGGCCCTCTGTCATTCTTGATTTATATTAATGACTTACATAAATCTGTCAAGTTTTCTTCTTTTCATCATTTTGCTGATGACACAAATTTTCTGTATATCAATAGATCACTGCAATCCATTTGTAAAAATATAAGTTCTGATCTAAAAAATATAGTCCATTAGCTAAATACCAACTTAATATCTCTGAATATAGAAAAAACGGAATTTAACGTTATTTTCTCAGCGCTTTGGAATCCAACAAATGATGAAATCAAGATCAAAATCAATGGCAAAAAGCTTTACCCTTTTAAATTTAAATACTTTGGTATTTTAGTAGATTCAAATCTTTCATGGCAATTTCACATCGGTGAACTTCAAAAAAAGTTTAATCGATCAAATAGTATGCTACCTAAAATTTTTTACTATGTTGATAAACCTACTGTTAAAAATATCTACTTCTCCATTTTTTCTTCCCACTTGAATTACTGCTGTAAAATCAAAGAGCAGACAGGACATTATCATATCAATAAAATACTTTCAGTTCAACAACAATCTATCCACATTTTAAACTTTCAGCCATTGAGATCTTATACTTTGAAATCATTAAAAGAACTAAAAATTCCCTTTTTTTCATCTATGGTAAAAATAGCAAATTTTTTTTTTGTGTTCAGTTCTATCAACAAAAATCTTCCATCTTCAAATTAAAATTTCTTTACTGAAACTCGAATAACTCATAACCATTTAACAAGAAATTTTAATATGTTCCAACCCATAAAATGAAAAAGTATGATAAGTATTCTATCATTTAGCAATGCATCTGTGATTGGAATAAATCTCTTGTTTCTTTTGTAAATGAATTTGAAAATTTTAACTAAAACTTCCCCTTTTCTCCATTTAAATCAATTTAAAAATGTTGTCAAGAAAGTCTCTGTTTAATCTTTGGTTATAGTTTTTCAGACTAAAATTATCTTCTTTTCTTCTTTTCTCTCCTTTTATTTTGTCTGGTTATTTTTATTAACACTTTTTGCATGAACCTAGGATTATTTCATAAACTATAAAATTGTGTCACTCCTTTGGCCAGTTTATCTGTATGAGTGGCTCCATCCAGTTCAATCCGTCTCTTTTTTTGTAAATAACGTAATATTTTATTGTTTTTTATAAAATAATTTTATGAAATAATAATATCATATAACATTTGTATAATTATAGTTATTATTTTTTGTTGTAAGGCTGTTTTGGAAAATAATTTATTATTATTATTATTGCTTTCTTCTCTACTTAATAAAATTTTTCCTGAAAATAAAATTATTGTACTATTATTCTTTTCCTGGCTGTTTGCAGGTAAATTATTGTTATGTCAATGACCCCTCTCTAATTTCTGAAGAATTTAACTCTTTCTTTTAATTGCTAAAAAGGTCCAATCTAATATATACTCAGCTTATACAGACTTTCATAAATATCTTAAAAAATCTAATCTTCACAGTTTTCTTGTATCTCACGCTAGCTGTCTTGAAGTTCCCTCTATAATTTCAAACCTGAAATCTAGGAAAGCTTCTTGACCAAATAGTATACCCACACATACTTAAGGAGTTTGAATTATCTCTTATACTCTTAAATTTGTTTAATATCTCTTTTCATAATGGAATTTTTCCAAATATTTAAAATTTTCTTATGTTTCACCTCTTTAAGAAAGGTTCCAAACTGCTATGAAATAATTTTGGTTCGATATCTCTTTATTTGTTTTGTATTTTGGTGTACCAACTTTAGTATTAAATGCTTTTTGACACTGACGCTAGATGCGGTAGATTTTTTGTTACTGTGTAACCTTAATGCTTTTTTTGAACTTTTAAAAGCATTTTGGCTCATATTTTTTACTTTTATAGTTCATAAAAAAAAATTTTGTAAAAACCTTTACAACTATTCAAAGATATACAAAACAGCATGGATGATAAAAGAAAGAAAGACTTAGAAGATGAAATGAGCAGGTAGACATTGTGATTTTATATTTATGATTTGATCACTTTGTTTTGCTATTAATTACTGGATGTGCAACTAATTATTTTTATTAACTTTTTATTGACTCTGTGTCCATAAATTTTCCGATCATCTTCTTTTTCCAAATAAGTTGAATTTTTATAAGGTTTCTATTCCTTTATTGAATAAGGCATAAAGGATTTTTCTAAAGTTTTTATTGATTGATATGCATCTCTATAATAATACTCTGGAATAAAAAGGGTAGTAATACTTACACGTTTTTTAATCAAGTATCTTCATTGGTCGACGCTATGCCAACTGCCATCAAAAGAGTAAAAAGCAGCTTGACGGAATGAAAGATATATATTTTGAAGATTTTCATTGGCTAGTTTTAACAATAATATTAATTTTGATTGGTCGTTTTTAAACATTGGGCAAATATGCCATATCAAATAAGAAAATTTACACGCAAAATTTTGATAATAAACAAGTAGCTGGGATAGCTCTGTTGGTAAGGTGTCGAGCTATGGATCAAAAGGCTACTAGTTCGACTTCCACATCATCAGGCAAAAATTTATTTTTCATGTTATCTTTGAATTTCTGAGTAAAACTTATAATAATATCTGGGTATATTTGCTATATATTAAAATCCAGTGTATTATGTTTTACTACATTTATGTTAATGTTATGTTTATGTTCTTTATGATATATACATATATATATATATATATTTTTTTTTTTTCCTGTTTCTTTTTTCTCTTTTATCATATTTGATTTAAAGCTGTAGCTAAATTTAAACTAACCACATTTTTCCATGCACACTTAGAAGGTCACCAAGGACGTTGTATATACTTCTTAATATTAAATTTAGATAAATTTAAATATAGAACATTAGTATCAAAGTTATAAGGCTGAAAATCAATAATTCTAAGAGTTTTGTTTTGAAGGGGCACTACTCTTGAAAAAGTGATGGATTGATGTTGTCCCCATATTTGGCAAGTATACCTTAAGTGGGAACCAAATATTGCATGATATATATTGGGAGATGTATTAAAGAGTCAAATGATAGAATTCCTTTTGCACGACTCAGCTTAAGTGGCAAATTATTAAGCTAAGGTTCAAATGATAAGTTTTCATCAAATTTTATGCCGAAGTATCTGATGCTGTTAATCGGGGTGATCGTATGTCCACTTATTCGAAATCTTAGGTGTTTATTTATTTTAGTATTTTTAGTTTTGAATATAATTAATTCTATTTTTTAGTATTAAGAGATATTTTATTGTTACAAAGTCATTCAACTAGATTGGCAAGGTCATGATTAATATATATATATATATATTTTTTTTTTTTTTTATATAGATTTATCTACTAATAATAGGTTAGTGTGATCTGCAAAATGGTAAGCTGTTGCAAAACTTTTATTAAGATCATTAATGTAAATAAGGAAAAATAACGGTCCTAAGATTGAACCATGGGGACCCCTATTGTATTATTTTTGAAACCAGAAGACTCATCAATAATGGATATGAATTGTGAGTGGTTATATTGATAAGACGTGTAAACCACTAAAGAGGTATACCTCTAATTCCTTGTTTTCTTAGGAGGATATCATGATTAACAGTGTCAAATGCCTTTTGTAAGTCAACAATCACATCGTCATGAGTTTTTCTAATAGATTCAGTGGTTTCGATGTGTAGATCAGTGATTGGTGGAGTGTTTATTGCGAAAACCAAATTGGAGTTTGTAAAAATGCGTTTAGCAGGAACAATTTTATCAGATAGTTTATTAGGAATAGTGGAAAAAAATCATTAAAAGTTTGAGCATTTTCTGCATTTTCAGTTATAATATTATTATTTACTTTTAGGTTGTCTGATTTAGCTGTGGAGGCTGTTTTTATATTGATAATTTGTTTTATTCTTTTCCATGTACCTTATTTTTCTCTTATTATTGAAAAAGATGTGTAGTATGTTTTGTTACTATATTTTAAAAGGTTACTGATATTATTTCTATATGTTTTGAATTTGTTAGATAATAATTTTTTAGTATTTTCACTAGTAGTAATAATATATTTTATTTTATGTTTTTTTAATAGAAATAGATTTAAGTAAGCCTTGTTTTATCCATGGTTTAGATTTTAATCTTATTTGACTTTTAGTTAGCAATTTATATGGGGCAATACAATCCAGGATAGATTCGAAAGAATTTAAGAAAAAATCGATAGACTGATTAATGCCATCATCCTTTTTTATGTATGACTCCCATTCAATTGTAGAATTGTCTTGAATAAAAGAATCTTGGTTGAAATTATTAAAACACCGCCTAGAAATTTTTTTTCACGTTATCTGGGTCCCAGGAAGACTGATAAATTCAGTCATGTGATCAGATATAGACAATGTTAGATTACTAGAGGGTAATTCAGGGAAATAGAAGTTCAGGAGGATGTTGTCAATGAGTGTTTTAGATTTTGAAGTAACTCTAGTAGGTTGGACTATAAAGGAAAAAAGTGAGTTTGAACAGAGAGAATCAAGAAAATTAGATGTATCTGTATTTTCTCCATAATGTTACAGGTTTGCATTGATTTCACATAATGTACACTCGGGCGATATACCTGCTGCTCTCTCAATATTTTTTCTATTCCAGTTTGCTCTAAATGTCTTGCAATGCCATTATCATACCTAGCCACTTTCTTCATTCATAAATCATTTATGTGCTTATATCTCAGTACTCTCTCGTAATGTCCTCTATTGTTAAAAGCTTTTAATGAATCTCTGGGACTTCATAACAATATATAATTTTTGTATATATACTTCTTTCAAAAAAATTTTCCTCATTTTACTAAACTAGCAACCTCAATCTTAACCAATTCTCCTGTATTATGTAATCCTTTTCCACTTTCATTCCTTGGCATTTTATTATAGATGTAAACATGCGCAATAATATTTTACCTCAATCTTTTGTCAAATTTATAATCATTGTTTCTCCTAAAAATGCTACTTTTCTAAAGAATATTTTGTGTGCTTCCCTAAGTTAATAGAAATTTTTCTATAACTGTGTTTACTTTAGCACATTTTATGTCAATGAATTAAATATAAAAATATTTCTGATTTAAAATTTTTACTGAAAGACATGAAATAGTTTTAGTTTAACATTTAGTTCTTTTAAATTCGTTACTTTTGTTTTTCAGTTTAAGTTTGTTTTTATTATAAAAAATTGTAAGCATTCCATGGGCAACAGGAAAGAACAATGATAAAATTCATACAATTATAGGCTGGGAGAATGTGTTCAGTTACTGCTGTTATGTACATCGCATAATAATTTTTATTTCTGTGCATATGATTGCAATTTTAAATCAAATATTTAGATTTGAATCCGAAATTTCTGGAAATCTTCCACCGCCACCAAAAGCTTCACATCTACAACCTCCAGCTTCAAATGGATTTACTCCTTCATCCCATGCTCGAATGCCATTGATACGTCCCTCATCTTCAAACGGGTTTAATGCTATGAGACACACTCCACCTCAACCTCCACGTATGCCAACATTTCCAACACCTCCAATGCCACACATGTTTCCTGGTATGTCACCTTTTGGTGGCATTCAAAGTGGATCAGGAATTATTCCTCCAGGAATGATACCTCCGCCTATGATGGTACCTCCTATGATGGCTCCAATGATGATACCACCATCTGTATCTCATGGTAAGTAAATTTTTTAAAGTGTGTGACCATGACTGTTGGAAGTTTTAATGTTTAGAATTTATGCAGCTAAGTATTTTTCAGAAAACTATTATTTTATAGACTTTGTTTTTTCGTGATAATACGAAAACTAAATCTTGTAAACTTTATGTTCAAAATTGAGTTTAAAATGTATTAGGATCGATAGAAATTTAATTCTGTGCAAAAAACAATAGCAACAAAAGATTGTTTGGGAATTTAAAATTAAGATAGCATTTAAAAAATTTTGGCTCTGAAATTTGCTTTCCTGTTGTATGAAAAAATACATCGCTTCATATATTTCACAAAAAATGATGAAGTATAAAATTTCTTATTAATTGCAACTAATCGCTACTACTGGAATTTTCAGCCTACTGGCCTATATAAACATTAATATTTCATCTGTAATTATCTTGACTGGAGCAATACGTCGCCAAAAACAAATAGAATTCGTGGTTAGGGTTACAGTTAGGGAATTTCTGGTTTTAGCTTTGTCTTTTTTGGATGAGCCAAGTATTCCAAAAATCAACTTTTTCATAAATTTGTCAAAAATTTACTTTTAGATTAGGCTAAAATTGCATAGTGGGTTGGAGCATGGAAATTTTCAAAATTAGACCTTTATCAAACATTGATGGTTCTTTATTTTTCAAAAACTATAAAAAAACTTTAGTTTTAGAAGAAAAAAAATCAAGTTAAAAGCTTAACTACATCAAAAATAACAAGCTTATGAATATGGGTGATCTACTATTTTCGCGATGACCTTAACTTACCAGTTTCATAGATGTTGTAATTTACCAGTACTTGACTTTGAGCTTAAAAAATGACAATACTGTGCCCATTTAACCTAATTCTTTCTCATCAATCCATAATTATACTTAATTTATTGAATCTAGTCATTCATTAGGCCTTAGAACCTTCATGTGCAAAAATAATGAGATTTTTAATGGAAGTTTTTTTTTTTCAGTCAGAATTTGAATGATACTTGTAAAAATTAAAAATGTCACAAGCCAGATTTGCTCCAGTGTATCTTTATTATAGGTCTCAGTGCCTTAGAAAATCTAAAATTTACAGAATCTGACTTGTGGCAATTAAAAAAAATCAATTTTGCACACAAGTCATATTTTGGAAAGAAATACACAAGTCCGGGTGAAATCTTTACATCAACATTTTTTCACATATTTCGAGTTTTTTTAAGTTTTCAAACTGAAAATTCATTCAGGTAACTTTTTTGACCTGAGAAATTCAAAAATGCTATCAGAATTATCCCAAAATCAACCCTTGAAATGTTAAATAAAAATCAGGTTTTCTAAATACTGAAAGATTCATACTAGGTAAGCCACTCCTGTAAAATATATCATTCATTGTATCTCAACCATTATTGTATAATACCCACTATTGCATCATACCAACTATTGCATCATACCCACTATTGCATCATACATTTATTATATCATACCCACTATTGCATCATAATTATCATATAAAGTCAAGTTCAGATCATTTCATATAAATATGAAGCACATTATTGTTAAAATGTTTGATCAGTGAGTATATGTTGCACAATTCTTTCTCTTATAAAAATACAAATATCAACTGAGATGACTTCAAACTATATTCTAGCTCTAGTGAGATAATGATGTTTATATTTTTATATTTATTTCACTTACACTAGAGATGCCATCATTACAAATTTTTTCTCTTATAGAAAAAACAATCAAAATGAAATTGACATGGGATGAGTTCTATTTGATATGTCAAGAACTGAAGTGTCAATATGAGATATTTCATGCTAGGGTGGTGGAGCTGAAGTCTTGTTATACAAAATATACAGCAGTTCAGAAAGCTAAAGCAAGTGCTAAGAGGGATGCTTCAAGCAGCGATATTTTGTTCGATAGTGAAGATTTCACCTCCACATCTGTCAACTTTTGTATCGGTCTTAGTGGGGCGTACTATGACTTGTGTGACCACTCCAGAGCAGATTGTCATGATCCAGCTATTGTACAAGCGATGTTCAAAATCACAAGATCTGTTGCTGATCTGCACACGCTGTTTGAGGAAGTGGGTGATGATGATGGGAATGTTATAAAACATCGGAAAAATTACAGAACAATTGACAAAAAAGCCAATTGCAAACCATGAAGTCATCTCAGCTCAAGTTCTCCATACACTCCCTCAAACATTTGACCACTACATGAAAATTTCTGTCCATCTGAAAGCTGAGGACAGAAATGGACAGAATCGTAGGCATCTCGTTATCATTAATTCTTCAAAGCTGCCAAAAATTTAAATACAAAAGAAACTTGAACAGGTGATAGGAGAGAGATTTTCCAGGTGGAACAGGCAAAGGGTGTACTTCGATCGATTTCTAAGTATAATTATTCAGGTTGGACAGTATCTGTTGTTCATTTTACGATTGTTCTCATCAGACATGAACATCAATGTTGAAGAGTACAAAAAGCTGTGTACCACTCTACCTGCTGTATCTCCAAAGTTTCCCCACCCTACAGAAGAAGAAGTCAACTCAACCAGTAAATCAAACGTGAGGTAGTGTCCCACCAACCCTACACAAACTGCTTGCCCACTCTTGGGAACTCATTAAGATGAATGACAGTCGCGTGTTGAAATGGTTGAAATCCAGTTTGGAAGCCAACAACAGAGTGCTCCGATCAATCCGTCTTAAACTGTCTCAAAAGACTTCTCAGTCTAACAACTTGCAGGATGTCATCAAGTTGTGGTTGGGATAAGATCCAAAAGTAAACAGCATACAGTTCCGAGCGCAACCGTACTGCAAATATTTTAAAGAGCATGGAAATTACACCAGATACTGCATGGTAGCCAACCCTATATTTGGTCCTATGAGTAATGATGATGCTTTGTTTGAAGATTTGTGTTGATTTTTTTTATTCATTGTTTAGAAAGAAGAAGTCAATTTATATTATTTTTTTTCAATATTTTATGCCCTTAACCATTGACTTGTTTATTAAAAGAAATTTGATTTATGCCAGAAAATGTGTATTTAATCCAAAATGCCCAAATATGGTAATTTGAGCCCAGACCACTAAAAAATTAAAATTTTTGGAAAACTTTTTCACTGAAATCGGTTAAGTTGGACTCTTCCAACAAGCCCTCAGGAGATTGTTTCAAGGAAAGGTATCCCTGAAAATGTGTTTTTGACCAAAAAGTGCCCAAATATGGTAGCTTGGGCCCAGAACCTAAAAAATCAATATTTTTGAAAAACTTTTTTCTCACTGAGATTTCCTTAGTAATACGCTTCCAACGAGTTCTCAACTAAATGTCAGGGGGTTGTTTAAAGGAAAGATATGCCCGAAAATTTGTTTTTGGCCCAAATTGCCCAAATATGGTAATTTGGGCCCAGATCCCCCAAAAATTGAGATTTTTGAGAAAAATTTTCTCACTGAAAATGTCTTGGTAATGTGCTTCGAACGAGCCCTCATCCAATGCCAGGGGATTTTTAAAGGTAAGAAATTAAATTACTTCCAATATTTCTCTCTCTGGTCCCACTATGAATTGTGGATAACTTTAAGAAAAGTAGTGTTATTTCTGGTATGGTCTTGTTCAATAGCTGGCTTCAAGGATATTTAAGTTAAATTTTAAGGATAAAATTATAAAAACTTGACAAAGTGTGGAAAATGACTTTAGTAAATTTTGACAACGTGAAATTCTCAATTCCACCAGAAAAGCTCAAAACAAACAATTTGAATTAGTTTCACAGAAATGTGAGTAATTTTTTTAATTTTCAGTTGTTATGTGATCCAGGAAGTAGACTTCTTCAAAAAAATTGAAGCTAAATTTGATGAAAATGAAAAGAAGACGGTGATATGTGAACAAAATAACCATGTAAAAGTACAGATTGCTAATATGTCTTTAATATCATAATGTTCATGATGTATGTATCTATTATATACTACTTATGAAATTCTTAAAAAGTAGTAGAATAAGTGTGTATAAATGGAGTTTTATTTGTTTATTTATTTATTTTATTTTTATTATTTTGTTTGTAAATAAGTTTTAAATTCTTCCTTTTAGTGGGATGTTCTGTGATAAAAAAAATTGATTCTATAAATAAAGGTCACAAAATCAGTTTTTAGATAACTAATTATTGTTCTTACAAAACCTTGACATTTTTTGGGCAGGTCAGGCATAAATGCTTAAATCTGCCAAATTTTTTTTTTTTTTCAAACTTGCTATTACGCTGAAAGTGGCTTGAGCTACTAAATACTATTTTTGATTTTATAAGTATTCGAGGGATTTTGAAAGTATGATGGTAAATATCATTTTTAATTTTATAAGTGTGCTAAGGATTTTTACTAAGCTGACATATCTTGGGTCAAAGCCTTGATTCGAAAATGCTCTAATTTTGAAAATAAACGCGCGTTTTTAAAATAACATAAAAGTTATCAAGATAAATATCTTGATAACTGTTATGTTATTTTAAAGGGGCTGAATTTTTTATATATTTCCTAACTAAAAGCAGAAAAGGCTGCACGTTTGATTTATAAAATGATGGAAAAATGACCACTTGATCTTTTTTCCACTTTTGGCTGGAATTTTGGGCTTTTACAAATATAATATATTATGTATATCTGATATTCTACTAGCACCAGTGATGCCGGGTACAGTTCAACCTCCAACAGTGACACTGGGCAACGAAACTGCAGCTTCTACCTCCTCCAAAAAGAACAAATCCAAGTCAACAGTTAAGAAGAAGGCTGTAGTAAGAGTTGCTGGTGGTGAAGTGTGGGAAGATTCTACTCTTCTTGAATGGGACCCAAGTAAAATTTAGTTTTATTTTTTATTTATATAGTTTGTTATATGTATTTTGCAGCAATTCCTATTCCATACCTTAGATAAGCACAAATTAATGTGCAAAAATGACCACAATGTGGGCTGCAAATAGCCCACTTAAAACAATAAGACTAAATGTCATGAAAAATAGAATGACTTGGCTATGTTGGTTTAGGAGAGTGTGGGTGCGGACGCACTGGACGTCTCCTGGAAATGGCTGATATAAAACATAGATGGTATATTGCATTGTTAGCATTATTGTCATATATTAATAAATTATTAATGAAATATGTTAATTAATAATTATTGATGGAGACCAGTAACTAATAGCAGCTATTAGCTCAATGAAGAACCTAGTAGTTATTACATAGTTTTAAGTTTGCTGTTTGCTGTTTTGTTTTATCTGCTATGTGATCTACTATATATTATAGTATAGGTACAGGGGTGCAAATAAATATTCAAAGTCCCTCAGACATAACGTTCGATACAAATGAAATTTTGTCAGACATAAACAAATAGTTATCGGACATATGTTTCACTTAGAAATTGTTTTTCCCATTTACAAATTTTATAATATTGTCATTTGTATGTCATTAATTTCATTGTAGTGCAGACTACATAAATTTTTAAGGGGTTCTAAGCTTGTATGTGATGTGAAAATTTGCTGAGACTACCATTTAGACAAACTTTCTGAATATAATCTTTGCCGTTAGTTTATAGGTTTATATCTTTCACACGCAGTGCAATGCATGCATTCAAACTAGAAGTTTATTTTTCCTTTTGAATTTTGCAAAATAGGGATCAAATTAGTTAGAAATAAATAATTTAGAGTATAAATGGCAAAATGCACTTTTTTTTTTTTTTTTCTTTTTTTTTGCTACGTTTTAGATTACTGAAAATACCGTGATGGTGCTGATCATTGAGCATTAAGGGGGATGATTAAACCAATAAACCTCAAATACTGGACTCAAGGGTGTTTAGCAACCGTTTCACTCTGATGCTTAATAACCCAAGACCTTATTTTGATTTTTTAATACTCTTGATCAACATCGGGCCTAATAGATTTTTTTTTTGATTTGAGCATTTTATTAATTAAATAATATGAAAATATAATATTGCCTGAAAAGAAAAAACATTTCAAGGATCGAATTAAGTGGTTTGTGTGATTGACGAACCGCTTTGAGATAGTTGTGAATCAAAAATATTTACTTTTCATAAAATACCAAATCCATTTCTGGAAGTATTGCCATTTTGATAACCATGTCAAAATACATTTTTATGAACAGTTCAGTGTTACGGAATATGCTAAAAGAAACTCCCCTGTTAAAAACAACATTAAATATAGCATTAAATATAATATTATATGACATAACTGAAATTTTGCAAATTTTCAATGTTTTTAGTATTCTCTTTTGTCATTACCTTGGATGCGCATTAAATATAAAGTTGGACTCATTTTCTGCTTTTACCGATATATTAAAGAAAATGCGGTTATGGAGTTATAATAATTGTTTATAAACTTAAATGTGATTATTCTATCAAATTAATCACCTCTTTATTTTTTCTATTAGTAGTTAAGTTAGTTGATCATTTGCGGCAAGTTTGCTTGTTATGATTGTGCCTAATATAAATAGCGAAGGGGAATCTATAAGGATATAATTACATTTATTAATTTTTTATTACAGAAAAAAACTGTTTTGATTTTTCATCAATCTATAAGTTATTTTTTAAGTAAACACACTTTTATCTACCCCAACAGCGCAGTAAACAACAAAGTATGCAATATTATAAAAACCTATTTATAATCAATGGATAAACATTTAAAGTGTTAAAACTATTAAAATTTGGAAAAATAATAAATCTTTCATGTAATATCAGTCAGAACATGTTTATTTATTTATTATTATTATATTATCCTTTTTCACCAATAAATATACATTTATAATTTCATTTAAAATTTAAAAAAAAGTTATTTGATAATATAAATAGTAAGAAAATAAATAGATTGAATATTATTATTAACGTAATAGCAAAGCATGCTCCAAAACTACAAGATAATTGAGTATTGTTTTTCATTTAATTTGATTTTTATTTCATACTCAATAAGTTTTCTCCTGAAATACAATTAGCTTGGTTGTACTTATATTCAGCGAAATTAGATTACCAGTAATACTTCTGAGATCAGAATTTTTCTTTTTACATGTAACATTAATTAACTTGTTTTCATACAAAAGGTTAGTGTCATCAGCAAATTTATTTGCTAAAAAATGTTTAACTGATTAAAAAAAACCATTTATATAATTTTAAAATAATAGAGGACCAAGTACAGACCTCCAAATTTGACAGTTTGGATAGAAGGTTTAAAACCATTTATTTGTTACAAACTTTTTTAAATTAGAAAAAACCAAACTTTTTATAATACCACAAGCACCATAATAGTTCTGTTTACTTTTTTTAATCAGTTTATCAAGCATGTTTCTATACTGCTTAAATTTTTTTAAATACCAACAGTTTACTTTCAATATTTTTAGCACTTACATATCAATACTGGAACTCATTCCTTCGATTTTATAATATCTAAAGTTATCCATGGTTTAAAATTTGAATTTTTTGTTACTCATTTGAGAGAAGCATGCTTGTCTAATGTTAATTTTTTAATTCTTTCAAAAAATTTATTATGCTATTTGTGTTAATAATGTTTTTCCAATTGATATTTTTAAAATCAGCTAGTAAGTAAGGAGGTTTTGTTATTATTTTTAAGATTTCTCAATAAATTAACCTGTTAAGGAATAGACTTTCTATTGTTATATAAGAAAGATTATGTGATGAAACAAGGTAAAGAACTCATATGAAGAACAGAAAATGAATTGATGTTCTCAAAATTTGAAGAACAAAAATCTTCAATGTTAATGTATTTGCAGTTTATGATGTTATTTGTGGCAAAATTTTTAAAATTTCAAATAACAACAATATTATAACACAAATAAAGTCATCAAATGTTTAGGGTGATTCATATGGAGTTTAATCAAAATGGTTATAATGATTTCTGTTTTAATTGTGTTGGAGTTTCCTTAAATAATTTAAATTTAATTGTCTTTAGAGAGGCAATTTTAATGGCTATAATTTGAAATGGTTCATTGAATTTTAAGAACTTAAAAACAACAACAACTGAATTACAATGAGTCTTGCACAATAGTTTTTGATTATAATAGGAATTAGAAAGTGAGTGAGTAATAAAGAAAAGATAAATAAGTAATAGTATTAATAAAATGTACAAATAATATTATATAAAATATATATCCAGATTGGAATGCTTAAAACCTATATAAATGAACACAAAAAAATAAAAACATCAATTACTATTCTCAGCTTCATTTTAGTAACTTAATGCATCACAGCTCATGCTTTTATTTAGATTAAATAGTTTGAACAACCTAACGTTATTTAAACTTTAGAATAAACAGCTTTAGTGAAAATTTAGCCTTAGAGATCAAGAATTTTTGAAGTTAAAAATTAAAAATTCTAGATTTAGTTATTTTTTTCTTGAATTTGTTTTTAGAATACCAAAAATATGTAGTAAAATTGATCATATTTTCAGAAAATGTTTTACAAGAAAAATATTAAAAATAACCCTACACAAAAAAAAATTTTTTTAATATGGAAAAATATCACATTTTAAAGATTTTAGTTTATAGGTAACATGATTTAAAAGATTTATTTTCACTTATTTTGATGAGCGTAATGTTTGACTTAGTCACGCCTTATCCAATAAATGTCTCATTAAATTTGATGTTCTGTTTTTTACTTGGAATTTTACGCAATATAGCTGCAATCAGTCAGAAACACTATTTTTTGCTGATAAGTGATGTTCTATTATTTTTATTTGTATTATTTTTATTAATATTATTATAATATTAAAAATTTTAATTGAAATCAAAAAAAATAAAAAAATTGTGTGATATTTTCAGAACTAACCGACCCGTATAATAATCAAGATAACTTGATTAAAAAAAAAAGGATTGAAAAAACGGATTGGATTGCTGTTTTGAATATTTGTTTTCGCCAACTTTTTTTACCATCAAAACAGCGGGATAGGAAACGTAGCCAGAGATAATTTACTTTATTTCGTTTCTTTTCTACATTTTCAGTGAGATAGAAATTTGTTTTGATGAACCGCTTTTATTTATTTCCAGATGATTTTCGAATTTTTGTTGGTGATCTGGGTAATGAAGTTTCTGACGATGCTTTGCTTCGTGCCTTCTCAAAGTACCCTTCTCTGTTGCGTGCCAAGATTGTAAGAGATAGAAAGACTAAGAAAACCAAAGGATTTGGATTTGTTAGCTTCAAAGATCCACAGGATTATTTAAAAGCTATGAGGGAGATGAATGGTAAATAAAAAGTTTATTATTTGTTAATATTAATAATTAATATTCGTTTGCATTCTTATTAGCTATTATTGGCATTCCAGTGTACTTAATTCCACCTGGTGTTCTGATTTAGAACTTTTATGATGCTTTGTTGTATTGTTTTGCCATAAAGTTTGAACATAGTCTGGAAATTAACTGGTAATGACTGTTTATGGAAATGATTTGACACGATGGGTATTTTAGGCCTAAATTGATTTTTTTAAACGTTTGGTCAAGTAATTAGCACTTCATGCTACCAATCAGAAGATTAGTGAGTAAAATTCGCTTGATGACCACTTTCACAGTGAAACTGCCTTTAAATTTGTGATTTGAAATTTTGTATTTTATTGCCTCTTTTCACTTTTTTTCTAGGCAAATATGTTGGTAATCGTCCAATAAAACTTCGTAAAAGTACTTGGAAGGATCGGAATATAGGGCAATCGAAAAAGAAGGATAAAGAAAAGAAGAAGTTAGGGATTCGCTAACAATATAAGAAATTCTATTTTACAGCAATAACGGTCCTCGAGGAGATAAGAAACTCAGTGCTGTTTCTATCAAGTTGCAGATTAACTCGCTTTGGTGGCTTGTCCAATATTTAATAGACAGGACTTTTATAAAACCTGCTTTTCTTTAATCCTAACAGCCTTTTTCAAAACAATTATTAAAAGAAAAGCAAAGTAAAATTTATGAGAAAAATCTTTATTGATTGTCTAATTTGTGTAATTTTGAAAAATTGTACTATTTGTAGAATTTTATTTATCTACTTTGCTTACTTGATTTCCTACCTATATTCGCATAAAGTTTTTTTAACATTATGAAGAAGTTATAGAAAAGGATGTTGAATGATGAAGAACGAAAGAATGTTTAATGATCAACTGGTTTGATTTTATTGGAAAATTAAACTTCTTTTAATGGTAATAGATAGGTAATGGGGAAATTTTAAGAGCGTAAGTTTTTTGTAATATAATTTTTTTTTACTAATGACATGACATTTTATTATGTCTACGGCCTATTGTCAGGATTATTTAGGACTCAGGGTTTAATTGATATGTTGTCTCTTCAAGATCTCCTGGATAAATTTTTATTAAAATATACAACTTTGTTCGAAGGAATTTAAATTATGATTCATTTAATTATTTAAAATGATTTGTTGACTAAAAATTTAGCAGAACTCAAAAAATATATATTTGCATCACACATTAGAGAACGAGATGTGTGCATAGATAAAACACCTTGCATCACTACATTATTTATTTATTAATTTTGAGCTTATATATATTTAC
>JAUZNK010039721.1:0-12099 GCA_035046665.1 Euphysa ruthae
ATAGCGGTATGTAAGGTGTAATGTGTATTCAGATTTTTTACGTCATCTCTAATTAGAAAATTTGGAACTTTTTGATGTCTGTATTTAAAAACGAGCTCAGATCTTTTATTTAAGAGATTGTCAAAGGGATATTCAACTATATTGGTTTTTTTATTGAGAGATAGGAGACATGTCTTTAAACTTGGGTTATAAGGAGGGCTTTTCCCGATGAGGGACCAACTAACACGAGGTATACAGCTTGCGTTCTCAATTTCCAAATATTCATTAGAAAATTCTGTTTCGTTCTTATACTTAAGAATTTTAAATAATTTCACATGCTTTGCATATCTGAGCTTGAAAGTGGTGGAGTATGAACCTATACATGATTTCTCTTTATAACCTTGTATATCTGATGTAATTGTTGCTTTGTATATTATGCTATTTTAAGGCATTTTTCTTTGGACAAATACATCTTTCTTTCTTGTTGCAATTACATTTTTTACACCCGGATTTTCAGAAGAATATAAAACATTTTGATTATGGGAATTAATTATTCATTTGATTCTGGATATGCAGCTGTAGCTGACCTTGACTTTTTTTTTCAGTTCAATATGCTGTATAATTTGCTGTGTGGTTGTAAATGTTTGTCTATTAATTCAAGACAATAATTTCCTTCTTTTGTGGAAATATTTTTTCTAAAGGGTGGGCTGAACCAGAAAATTTTTCTTCTACATTGTTTTTTGCTTAAAGCGGTATCAGCCTTTGTATTAAGTCTTAATTTGCATGCGTATCCTGATTTTTGAATTGCTTCTTTATATTTAGGGATGCATTGATTAAATATTTCTTCTATCGAAAAAAAAATTTATAGCCATCCCTCAATTGAAATGGGAAGCTGCTTAATTATGTATGGCTGGTGATTAGATTATTTGTGGATGTAGCTTATTATATTATTAAGCTTGCAATAAGGGCAAAAAGTGGAATTGTTGATGTTTAGTGTGGTATCAAGGAAGTTGAATATTTTGACGTTGCATTGTGTTGTTATGTTTAGATTGTTTTCTTTGAAAATTCTTACAAACCGTCTTAAAATTTTTTTGAAGTTAGGCGCGCTTATGTCCTCGAAGACGGCCAAGCTTTCGTCTCGATAAAGCCCGGTATTTCCCTGATAGCACGAATTTCAAAGTTAAAATAGTAAATAACAGCCAACGAGCTCACATACCTCTGCTCCATCGAATGCACCCATCATAACATCGTAATGAATATATATATATTTGTTAAAAATTAACCTCATTTATAATGATCTTTATTATGTGTTAATTCTAGTGTAAATAGAGCTAAGTAATGATTGAATTAATTTTGATTCATTAGTTTATAACATATGATAAATCAAACATCAAACATTGATGTACATATTTAAATCTAGTGAGAAAATGTAAGCTTTAAAAAACGATTATCTTAAACTATAAAGACTGGTTTATTTTGAAATATACTTGCCCTAAAATATGATTATTTTGAAATGTATGTGCACCAACAGCTCTACCCTGGACATGATATAAATATCTTCTATAAAATATTTGTTTGTTCTGAGATTAAAAAAAAAAAAAAAACTCATGTGGGGGCAACTTAGATTACTAGGAAGCTGCACTTTCCCCTACTTAGTAAAAATTAAACCCTGATGTGAGGAAGGCTCATTAATTATGACAATCCAAGTAAATTTTAACAAAACTTGACGAATATGAATTTATTTGATTTTTCTGTCTTTATGTTTTATTTGAAATGTTTGATGAAGTTAAGTTTTGATTACATTTTATGTATGAAGCGATAAAATCAAAGTAAACAACTTTTGTCTCATAATAGGAACTGCCAAAAATTCTTGCTTCTGATATGGGCTATAAATATATTATAGTCCAAGGACAAGAATGGACCTACTGTTTTTACAAATGGTCATATGATTTTGGAATTTGTCATAACAGTTTTCAAAAACTGATCATTAAATCTTCGTTTTTTTTTAAAGATTTGCGTGAAGTTAGAGCAACATAAGGTATATTCTTTGACCAATGGATACTCATCTAAAGTTTTTGGTATTTGGTCTGTCCGTTCTTAAGAGGGGTTTTTTTTTTCCAGAATCTATTCTTTGAATTTTGTAATTTTTCGCTTGCAGTGGCTTTCTTATCTTAATCGAATGTACGGCTTATTTTTTACATATGCCCGTGATAGAATGGATAAGTATGTTTTCATATTTTTGTTTTGAAAATTAGTTAAGTTGAAATATTATGATTTCTCTATCTCTAAAATCATAATATGTTTTTCAAAATATATGTGTAAGACAGGGATGCATCCTGGTACAATTTCATAGTGGTGAACCGCTATGGACGCCCAAATAAATGCCCAAAAACCAAAAGAAAAAGCAAATTAGCTTACAAAAATTGCAGCTATTCAAAAAACTTCCTTTGAAGGTCGTCAGCTCCAAACGTTTTTTATGAAGAAAAAAGATTTTTGTAATATTAATACGATCGCAGTGCAGCCCCTGATCTTTGAACATACCAATGTTGTGTGAATATTTGATTAACAAAAATTTATTTATTACATAAAGCATTGTGTGACAACTTCAACACCAGAATTTATTTTTTTTTTGAAAAAACTTTCAAAAAAAGCATTCCAAGATTATTCTATCAAGTATACTTGAATTATTTTTTTAACTTATTTATTTTCTTAATACAATATATCTGCTGGTTTTTTATATTTGCTTTAACTGTTATTTGTCATAACCTTGATCTGAGTTGACTGCGTAAACCTCATAAGCATTTTTAAAGCAAGTTTTCATAACGGATAAAAAATAGTTGCTAAGGTTGCAGAAATCAAAAGTTGCTGGCGTAGTATTAAGGTTTTCAATCAGCAAGCTTATGTTATTAAAAATCTGGAAGTACGTTTTAAGCCAATATGAAAGGATCATTTTCTAAAATCTCCTCTCAAACCCCCAAAATCCCCTTTCAGGAGTCACTGAACTAAGTGAAAAGGTAAACATGACTAAAAATGATGTCCCAAAAAAGGTGAGGTTGTAGAGGTAGTAAATGGGTTTACTTACTTTGGATCAATAATTTTATCCAGACAGATTTCTCCAACCAAAGATATCACCTATCAAATTGTCTAAGAAAAGGCCTGTTGTCCAGAAATAACATCTCACTTAATACAAAGATGAAAGTATTTAGGTCTGCAGTGATACTTAAGCTCTTGTATGCCTCAGAAATATGATGTATGACTAATGCAGGTGCTAGCAGGTTAGAAGTTTTTCAAATGGCATGCCTTAGGACCATACCTGGAATAAGGTTGTGCTTACGTACCCCTAATGCTCAAATCCAATCTTTATGTTGCAACAACCAACAATTCAGCAGTTAATACAGAAAAATAGATTACGTTGGCTTGGTTATGTTGCTCATAAGGATGAAAATATGTTTTATAAGCTGGTATGGAAAAGTAATTGGACTAACAACTGGAAATACTTTCAAAATGCACATAGGATGACTTGGGGAAAAGTTATCATTGAAGATCTCAAGGAATTGAAGGCAACATATGGAGCAGGCCTTGTGATCATGCTAGCATCATCTGTGGTCTTGCAAGTGACCGCAGCAGACAAATAATATCAACACTGGGACAGGCGATAGTTGTTTAAAGATGAGCTAAAGCCTTAAGTTCAAGAAAGTTCAAGTTCTGGATGCGTCCCTGTATGATGGAATGGATACAATATATTTTCGTCTTATTATTTCAGATGAGCACATGGGAGATGGTTTAGTGATGTAATTTATAATATAATGTGTGTTTATGAGGTTCTTTACAATGGCATTTTAAGTAAATTTTATATGTCCCATAAGCGTTTAAGATGTGTTAATCGGCCTTTCTGGAACACTTTATTATTAAGTGATATTTGTCTTTACTGTATGAATATTATTATATCCAAATTCATTTAAAATGATGCCCCATTGTATATTCCAACAAAAAGTTTACTGGATTATAATCTTTAACTTGTGATTTTTAAAGGGTAATGATTTGAGTCCTAATATCTTGACTAGTTGTTTTAGAATTTATCCAGTAAGTTTATTTTAGGAACTTCAACATATTCGAAACTCTCTGCCAGATAGTGTTAAATTGCAACGTGTTGAGGAAAGACTGTCTGCTCTTGGAAATGTGATTTCTTGTAATGACCATGTCGCTTTGGTTCATCCAGATTTAGATCGGGTAATTTCTTACTTTAAACCTCAAGCTCAAAAATTCATACTGCTTGATTTTGGAAAAATTAAGCAAAGTCTTTTTGATCACAAGGAGAAAACAAAGATTTTAAATCTGACAAAAATTAAGATAGATCAAAAATAAGATCAATAGGTTAAACAAAATAAATCTGATAGAAGCAAATATTTTTACTTATCAAACTCTGATTTATAATTGAGCCATTATTGAACCCCTGCAAAAATCAATTCGCTTGACCATTGATTTTGAATATTATCTCTAGAAGTTAAGATGTAAGGCTTTAGTTTAGAGCCATAGATTTTGATTGATTTTTCTTTAATTTCCAGGAGTTTATTAGTCACTAGAGCTTGTTACCTGTAAAAGTGCCTTGGTGTTTCTTTAATTTACTACTTTTTCTTTCTTTTTTTTTTTTTTTTTTTTTTTTTAATTAAGAGCCTTCATAACTCTTCAACTGATTTGGAATTTCTTAGAGAATTATTATCATATTAGCTTATTACCTTTCAATTCCGATGGTCCATTCAATACTTACCTGCTTCTTTTTTCTTTTCTTTTTTTCAAATTTTAACATGGATTCGTCAGCTCCTAGTGAATGAATTAATAACTTCTTTAGGAAACTGAAGAAATTGTGGCTGATACTTTAGGTGTGGAAGTTTTTCGGCAAACAGTAGCAGATAACTCTTTAGTAGGCTCATATTGCAGTTTCAGCAATCAAGGTGGATTAGTAAGTTTTGTCTCTTATGCTAATCATAATTGATTTTCTAATTTTAAATTTTAGAATTGTACTTTATCTTCTTCTTAAATATTATGTACTAATGTTGATTTTATTACAATAAAATTGTTGTCATATTTCCATTCCTTTCTTTATTTCAAAATCGTCTTCATAGTAATCCTCAAATAGTTAAATAACCATTTTCATCAATCAAAAAAAATGTTTGCCATTAAATTTTACTTTTTAAACTGCTGACAAAGCAAACAGAGGACTACAAACCTTCCCATAATCATCCATGTTGGGTTTTCTCCTTAACCCCTCATTTTTAATGAAGATATAAAAATTACTGTGTTTTGGTATTGAACCCACATGTTTGAAAAAAATTTTTTTTGTAGACCTTCGATCAAATTCAAAAAAATAAATGGGTTTCCTGCGTTTTTAGGTTTAATTTTAAATGTTTTTTAGTTGATTGTAGATTTTTGTGAATGATTGTTTTAGTACCGTCACTGATGTCATGTATGCTTCTCAATTTTGTTTCAATTGCATAGGTAATAGTAATAGGTAAATCTTTTACCATTTTATTTATGAGATTTTGAAGAAGCTAATTTTTTTTTTTGTATTTCAGGTTCACCCGAAGACTTCAATAGAAAACCAGGATGAGCTATCATCCTTGTTACAAATACCATTAGTTGTAAGTGCTTTTCTTGAATATATAGATTCTAGATTTATTATTTAAGAAAAAGTTGCAAATGTTGCAATATATAACTAGAAAATGATCCAAAAAGACAAAAAATTGCATATACATGTATATATTTCAAATATGCATAAAGTTAAAGATCCATAGAGGGTATAGTTTCAATTTTGCTGCCATAAAGTTAACTTTGCAGGTCTAAAAATGACATCAAAAGGGGTTCAACCATCTGACCATATTCTCTCAGGGATACAAGAATTCCCAACACTGAAAGATATAACAGGTGCATGATGTTGGTTTGGTCTAATAAGTCAAAACGTTTTTGCTTATTCTATCAGCCTTGCCATGCAACCATTTCAAGATTTTGTCAAAATAAATTCAAAATTTCACTGGGACAATACTCTTCAAGATTTATTTGAGCAATCAAAAAAGGTTATCATTTCTCAGGTTGTTGATATTTGCGGGGTCTTGATTCAGTCATGATGCTGAATCACGATACTCACACTTGGTTGCAAGGAGCTTATTGTCTCCACAGATCATCGTCTATTACTCGATATATTTAGAGACAGAGAGCTAAGTTCGATTTCAAACCCAAGAATCGCAAATCTCAAAGAGAAAACACTTTGTTTCGAATTCATTATTCAAAACAATTACTGCAAATGTCTTCGTGCTGCTAAAGCATACTCAAGAAATTCAACAACATCTCCAACAAAAGATGATCATATCTTTCAAATTCTGAATGAATAATTATCAAACTCTATCATTGACGTTCTAAATCGATAGCATACATCAATCTTTTTTGAAACACCTCGAGGCAGTCAATGAAGATTTGTTTTTTTGTTTATAACAAATAAACATTTGATTAGCAGTTGTGAAACTGACATCAATTATAATCATTTAGTTGATGTCGTAAAATCAGGTTTTCCAAATTGTCATACCCAACTTGATCCATTATCCATCATTGTTGGGAAGTAAGACATTGTCTATCAGTTAACAATGACATTATTCCTACTCCATTATGAAATAATGCTCTAAAAACAATACATTCTGTACACGAAGGCGTTTCGGAAATGTTATCTAGATCGTCATTGTAACGAGTGGTCACTTAGCCATTCAAAAGAATTGTTAGTGCAACCGCAATCATCACAATATCCATTTCAAAATGTATGTGCAGACTGTTTTGTTAAAGGACGTTCCTATTTATTGTACGTTGATCGATTGGTTAAGTATCTTCTATTTTGGACATCACAAAGCTACTAGCGATGACCTAATTACAGTGTCGTTCATTGTTCACATCATACAGATCAACCAAAGTGGTTGCCTTAGACGGAGGACGTTAATTTACATCAACTGTATTTCTAGATTTCCTCAAAGATTGGGGAGTAAATCATTGTCTTTCTTCAGCGACATATGCTCAATCCAATAGTCATGCAAAGTTAACAGTTAAATCAGCCAAGCCAATCAGGAAGAATCTTGTTGATAAGTCGTCGACACATTCGTCAATGCAACATCATATCTCAGTACCAAAATAAGTTTGTTTGCTTTTACCGATAAACAGCTTGGTAACTCTACACACACAATTACTACACATATGCCAATAATTCCATGTGGTAACATTATAAAAAATCGTAACAAACCAACAACAAAACTTTCCAAAAGTTCCACTGACACTTCATAGATTATAATGCTACAACGAATCTGATTTGAAAGAAAATCATAACTGTCCAAGGAATAGACGATCATGAAAGTGACAGTAGTAGTGGTATTGACAATTTTTGTTTTTTCTTCAGTTCTCTATTTAACATTTCAAACAATGCTTGACATTTCAAACAGCATGTGTTAGTCATATCTGTAAACCACATCACATTCCCAGGAGGGGAGATGTAACATTTTTATATATTATCCTCTTCTCTATTTATAGGCGTAACCAATATTAACCAATAGTTGGCCGTTAACCTTTCTTCATATTCAAAGTCTATTTGTTTATCTTAATATCTTTTGATCTTTACGGTCTGTTAAGAAGTCGCATATTTTAGTACTGGACAAAAATTCAGCCAATTTTCTGGTTAAAAACTATTTTTATTAAACTATTATAAATTTTATTTCTATCTCTTTTTGCTATCTTTTAATTGGGGGTCCACATCACTAAACTGATTTAATTTTTGAGTGGCTTTCCTTCATAGAGGCAACGTATTCGTTAATTTGTGAATTTTTGATGAGCTTTAGTAAAAATAATGATTTCAAAATTTTTTGACCTGTCAAATCTTAAATTCACAATAAGTTTACATTCTTAAATTCTACACGTCACTCTTGCTGCTTCTATTCTCTTCATCAGATTTGATTTCGACTATATTTTTGCAATCTTTGAAAGAACATATGTCTGTAAATTTCACTGAAACGACCTTTGCATTGCCATGACAACAACTCAGGTACCTGAAATAAGAAAATAACTTCCGGTATTTTTGACAGCTATTAATCAACGATGGTATTTAAACCATGGAAAAGTTAATGTATTAATTATGAATGTAAGATCTTTGACTGTAATGTCATTTTTAAAATGTGGTATACTTAAGTGAGTAATTAAATCATAATTTCATAAGCTTTACCTCAAATGGAGCTGGGTTGCAAGTCATCCGTTTGATTGTAAATCATCCATCGTCATCTAAACTCCAACCATTCTCTAATAGTGCCTTTGAACTTGAAGCAAGTTATATTTCCAAACTCAGGCTTGGTATTTGGCTCTCATAATACAAAGATCCAAAGCATTTATACATTGTGGTAATTGGTCACAGGCAATTTTACCAGCCTTCTTACAATACAGCTTGCAGTTCATCAGCTGAAACATCTCCTTTACAACCATACATGTCGCAAACGAGGGAACTGATTGTTTCCAATCCAACAGCATCTGTTCGGCCTCCAAGTTGAGAAAAAGCGTGTATGCGTTTTGCATCTTTTAACATCAGTTTTGAAGGCTTCACTTTCCCTCTTCACGTCCATTAAGGCTACGAAATCCACACAGTGATTTCATTAAGATATCTTTTGAAACAATACATTGCTTTAGTCTACCAAAAAATTTAATTTCAAACTTTAATATCAGTGATCCTTCTTGAACTTTTAGTGCCAGTTAAGAATTATAAGTTCGCTTTTATCATTATATGCACTAATAAACAAAAATCATTATAATCATTTCAATAAGCAAAAATGATATAAAAATATATCAGTGTCAGGTCTGGAAATGAATCAAGAGCCATCATATGAGGATCATTTTTTTGTCTTCATTGTGTCACTTCAAATTTTCAGAGATGCTCTGCCTTCCTGTTTTTGTATGCCAAAGTCTTATCACAGAACATACATGTTTATAGAAGGGAGAAGTAACCGCTAGAGTTTGTACTTATTGTACGTTGAATGGTCGCTCGGTTTCATCAGTTTTGAATGATATACACTGCTGCATTATAATTTAAAGGTTTTCATGGATTATTTCAGCTTTTTTTTAGTACGTTCATACCAAAATAATATGAGTTATTCTCCCAATGTTGCACTTAATTTATTTCAAGAAAGTCAAAATTATCTTGTTACGTCCGCCAGTAGATAAAAACTATAGGTTTTCCGTTGGAACACCCCACGTGCTGTTCAATTTTCTCTTAATTCCTTTGGATTTACTTACATTTAAATAAAGTTTATTATTTCGTTTTTCTTGATTTTTTTAAGTTCTGAATTTCAATTTTATTATAACTTTTAGACTTTTTTAGAGATTTTAAACTATAAATTATATTATTTTAATTTGATGATACTGTCTTTTTTAGGCTGGGACAGTGAACAGAGGTAGTGAAGTGATAGGGGCTGGTATGGTTGTGAACGATTGGTGCGCATTTTCGGGGTTGGACACCACAAGTACAGAGTTATCACTCATAGAAAGTATTTTTAAACTGGGAGATTCACAACAATCTACTATAACATCAAATATGAGGGCTGCTCTCATTGAAAGGTAAAACTTAAAGCTAGTGTTTTTCCGTATTTTTATGAATATTTAATCTATCCGAGAAGACCATATGTTACCATATGTTAACCATAATTTTCTAACATTAAAAGTTCCTGACGTTAAAAGTTTCTTATATTAAAAGTTTTTGACGTTATAGGTGCATTCCCTGAAAAACATTTTAACATTTCATAGATTTTTAAGTAACAAAATGCTGCGGCGATTTGTAAATATGGATTTTTATAAAAAACGAGTTTGATGTGTTCAAGGCATTTCTATAATGCAGCAGACTTAGATAATTTTGATTGACTGGTGACCAAGTGGGCTCCGTTAAATTTTATAACTGCTTACTTTTTGGGTGTATGCTTGTTGTTTCGATAACGCTACTGTCATTTTAATTTTCTTAAACTAGTTTCGATAACCTGATCAAGATTTTAAATGTCATTTTTAAAACGTATTTGTACGACTGGTAAGCTGAACGAGATTCGATTATAAGAAATAATGAATGTAAATGAATTCTAAATTGTACTAGTTTCTGTTCGATTGGTTACATACATCATTCAAAATCGTCAATAATAATAATAATAAAAATAAGCCAAATTTTTGTTGGTCTATTTGACTAGCTTTTGATGGGTGGTCATTGTGCTACTTGAAATTTGGTCAGTGTACTTGAGATTTTGATAGCTGTACCTAAAGTAGGAAATTTCGTTGAAACCATTATCTAAATTCTGGCGAGATATTATATAGCAGAATTTAGATGGTGTATGTCTACGTCCTCGTCCCGTGTCCCAAATTCGTAATATATATGTATATATGTATCAATAAAAAAAAAAAAAAAAAAAAAAAATTTCGATATAAATGTATGTATATTTCCTAACAAAAAAGCACACCGAATGAACGCAGCAAAGAAGAAGCAATCATTTATTATTTCCTGACCCGTAATATAAACAAGTTGTTAAAATTAATCGGGAAGTCTTATCGTTTTAATTCTTAATCTAAAATATTTTTAAAAATATACATACGTTTAAATATAATAAACGTTTTTTTTTTTTTTTTTATATATATATATATATATATTTTTTTTTTTACAATCTAAACTATTCTAGATAATATAACAATCATGGTATCTTATATACCGCTAAACCAAAGAAATTAATCGATTCGAGGGTATTCACTTGCTAAAGCATCATTTTTTGAAGTATGCCTATTTATTGCATCCAGCATTGTCCGTCTATTGCATGCAAATAGATGTTATAGATCTGTATGTTTTATATATATGTATTGATATATTTGTTTTTGTTATTAGCATGACGTAGCAGTAGTTGATATGGTGATATGGTACATGTGTAAATATAGAAGAATTTTCTTAATTCGAACACTAGCTATAATATTTTATTGACTAGTTTTCAATGATTTTGAATCAGACTTATTATGCATCGATTATGCGATAACTCACTTAATGTTTTATGCAACGGGTGATTTTTTGCAATTCGTTTTATGTGGTTTTCTTTAATCTAAAATTTTTGTACACCGCAAAATAAACTTTCTTTTGGTAGAGAGAATTTAGTTTCGTTGTAAAAGAAGCCATCCATGTAAGTTGGGAAAAAAAAAGAGTGGATGAATTTGGTCACCTTTCAATGGCAAATATTTGGATTATTCATTGTGACTTAATATTGTTGCTATATTTATGATCTACTTTATTTGCGAGAAACTTTTTTTTTTTTTTTTTTAATCTGGAAGTACTAACCTTTACAAAAGAAAAATTCATGATATTTAAGGCCTGGGAAAATTTCTTTTAATGACAGGCAACTGTCGTGATTAACTCTCGAAGCAATTGGGATTAAATTTTTGAAATGTATATCCCAGAAACATTTCGAACACCTGCGCTTTATTAATTATGTTTGACCCTACATGTCATTTCGAGAGTAATTTCTTTCTAATAAACTTGTAAGTTTATATCACATAAAATAAGTGCTTTTTTTTTTTTGCATTAGATCAATTGTATTTTTCATTTAGTATAATGAATAGAAAATTTATTAATTCAAGTATTTTTGGTATCGTTTAGCCTCCTGGACTTTATTGTCACAAAGTTAATTACCACAAAATATTTAATAGCTAGTGAAACCAATTCCTTCGGAATTAATCAGAGCAACACGACGTCATAATTTTAAAAATTGCTATAACTTTTGATCGACTGGCGTTATAATGATGAGATTTTGTGACAGAAAAGCAGTTAACTACTCAACAATAAATATATATTCAAAAATAACTATTTTACGAACCAGAATAAGAAAAGCAACATTTTGGTCTGTATTATTGTGCTAGTAGAAATTTAAAAACAACATTTTGGTCTGTATTATTGTGCTAGTAGAAATTTAAAAATAACATATTGGTCTGTATTATTGTGCTAGTAGAAATTTAAAAACATCATTTTGGTCTGTATTATTGTGCTAGTAGAAATTTAAAAACAACATTTTGGTCTGTATTATTGTGCTAGTAGAAATT
>JAUZNK010039732.1:0-17400 GCA_035046665.1 Euphysa ruthae
AAATAATCGTATATACCCCATGCAGTTATTTAAAAAAAAAAAAATACATATATATATATATATATATATATATATAAAAAAGTAAGAAACTGTTGATCCAAATATAAAGGTAATAAGAAAATAGACTTTCCAATAAACCATGATAATAAACCATTCCCGAAAAGACGCCATTGGGGGCAGCAAGTTGAACTTTGTGTTATTCACATAGGAAAATAATAAAAACAGTAGCGGTTTTCGAAAGAACTACTGTAGAAAAATTGGTTTATTATAAAGGAAAATTTTACTGTACCTTAAGTTTATACTACTTTCTTTTTAAAAAAAAGCAGCAAACCAAAAAATAAGATTTTTGGCGTAAAGAACAGTTTTAAATGAGTTTTGGTGTTTTTTTGGTTGTGTTTATGATATCATCATGGTAAGACTGACAGATGTTGTGTTGGAACGTGTGATAATAACAAACACCCTCCCGAAATATTAGACGTTAAAGATCATGTCAAAAAATTATTTTGGCATCGATTTTCTTCTGGTAGAAATAATATAAAGATACAAAAAGCTTGGTAAAAATTTGCTATTAAAGGAGGTGTTGAATTTACCCCTACAAATGGAAGTAGAATATACTCTAATCATTTCCTGGTTGGTAAACCTACCTTACGAAGCCCTTCAACATTAGCAGATCTATTGGAAATGGTTTATTGAAATATTATACTAGTGTACACACTCCATAAAAGAAATTTTTTTAATAATGCGATGCAATGGTTGGCTTCTTTTTTTTTTTTTTTTAACAAAATAATATAGACGCAAAAATTACTTCTCAAAACGAGTTTCTTGAGAATAGGAGCTCATCCGTGAGTAGGGAGATAATCAATCATTTACGTTATCTAAAACCAAATTAATTATTAAAACAATTATTCAATAACGAATCTCAGTGCATATGCAATAAAACTGACTGCTTATCAGTGCAATGAAACCTTTCTTAGCTATAATAATTTTAATATACCTTTTAAAGCCCAAATTCTCTTAAAACTTCCATCAAAAGTAGAGTTTACCCTTAGACATTCAAAACTAGCAAATCCTAGAGAAACGTTAATATATCCTGAATATTTTCGGACGAAATTGACCAAGACACAATTTTTATACATAGCAGAGTATAGATGATAGTTTTATAGGGAAAAAAAGAATTTTTAGTTTAAAAAAAAATTCCGTTATATACTAAAAGCATATTGTAGCCATTGGTTCACTTTGAGACTTAGCTGTACTTTTTAGAGCTAAATTTCGTGCAAAAAGAAATCTATGAATGTGTATTTTATATAAATATGCTTCTCAGAGCCACACTTTGAAAAAGAAAGAATTCAAGATGGTGATAAAATTTTATTGGAAATAAATAGTTGTGCAAGGATTATATCCCAGTAATTTGGGGATATTCAATACAAGGTCTAAAATTAAGATCTCAGAATAGAATCTGCATCAATTTCTAGTGAATTTGATAAAACATCACACGCTTGTAAATAAATGTTTTAGGGTCTTCAAATTTCCTAAAAGGCATGGCTCTAAGATTTTATCCTCCAAAATATAACAATGAATAAGTGGTCAGTTTAATCTAAAAAGATTGCTAGTTAAAATTTAAAAAAAAAAAAAAATTAAAATGTATTCGTTGCGAAACCTCGTAATAATACGCAGCCAGTTTTTCCATTTGTTTATTCTTTTACCTGAAAATAAAAGATTTATTATATTTTCAACTTGATACATTTTAAAATTAGCACTTACCAATTATCGTACCGCCAGTTAGTTAGAATTCTTCAAACGAATTAAATAAATACTTTTGGGATTAAATTTCTAATAAAACTTTGCACCGTATATTTAGCAAAAATTTTTAAAAATTTGTAAATCAATTTAAAATATTATAAGATAACATTGTTGCCTACAAAAAAAAATGGTGTGTCAAGATTTGTTTTCTTAGCATCTCTTGACACCTATATTTTATTATATGTTCGAAATTAGAATAACTTTAAAACATGGAAAAAATACTGGCGTTTTCAAACGAATTCATTTACCACAAAGCCCCTATAAAATTTATTGGTTGGTAATTCCCAATTTCCCAAAAATAAATGATTTGTAGGAAAACCAGAAAAATGAATTAATGAATGCATTTATTATTATGCTGTGAGGGTTGTGAAGATAAGGTAGTTAATAAAATTTTTCTCCACAAATATCTATACTTACGCTAGCAAAGCAGGACCCAATCAAACCAATAAGGGATGCAACTAATGTCGTAACTGCAATAATCACTGAGATAACAATTAAAAGCCAGTTTGCACTCGACCCAAACGATATCATTTCGCAGGAGGTTTCCAATCGGGTATTTTTGCCATTTATCACTGTAATTAGATTTTTAAAAAAACAACAAACTGCATTGAAAATTAAAGATTTATGGGTTTTTGCCTGATGTAATTTTTTCAATGCCGTAAGCCATTCTTAGATTCATCGTAATTCTCCGGAATTATTAACTCGAAACACATAACTTCATATAATATGAAAATACATTAAAATATAAAATATAATTTTATATAAATCTGAAAAGTGACTTTATTTATGAGGAGAAATTTCTTAACTTTCAGATGAATATTCACAAATCGCATTTTGAAATTATTTCGCTGAAAAAAAATTTAGTTAACTCGCATGGTTTTTCCGTTTACACAAGAAGACACATCAATTCAAACTTATTATAACACGCTGCAGACAAAGAATTATTGGATATATTACTCCATAGCCTGCCAGAAAAATTTTCTCTTTAAATTTGGGACATTTCCTCAATAACTGTCCGTGTGAATGGGGGTTTGGCAGATTATTTATTCTTAATAAGTCCCCAATAAGAAAGACTATCGATTTTTTCTTACCACGTATAAGAAGGCTGAATAGTGACTTTAGATTAAATTTTATTCCACCTTTATGAAATCTCCATATGCTCTAAAAACTTGGGGTAGGAAATATTTGAACGATGTGTAATATACTTACTGCAGTCACAATATAAGAGAGAATTTTCAAGACTTTGAGAACATCTGTTGTTATCATAAGCATCTAAAAGGTCACCCCAGTAGTCGCTGTTGCTCTGTATAGTGAGCACGATATGTGCAATTGCTAATGCAAGTAATGCTAAATTTGCCACGGTGTAAATCAAACCCTAAGATAGATTTTAGATTTAGAATTATTGATCAAAAATTTTTACGAGCCAAACCAGTTTGGCAATTTTATTGGTAAATACCGTTCTTTAAAAAAAGATGATATCATTAGTTGCAGTATTAAGTTTTGGTGACGTTCCAAAATATTACCTACTCCTTTTTTAGGACTGGGTCGTTTCCTGAATCGTCAAGTTGTGTCCAAAAACGTCACCAAAAATAAATATATTAGCCAATTATATAATTTTAAATTTTTATCGTCATTTCTAAATTTTCAAAAATAAACTTATTCAAATTCATTGTAAATAACCTGGTTATTTCGATATCCATGTCTGATAAATCTTTGACGGTTAAAAGGTTTTATCTATAAGGAAAAATTTTACGTACCACTGACTTTTTCCTCGTTGCAAGTACGAATAAACCAAGTATTCCAGGAACTAGCAACTAAACATATAAGAAAAAAAAAAAAACGTTAGTTAACTCTTGTTCCAAAAAAAATTCATAATGCCATAATATTAATTATCACATATCTCGCTGTTGAAAGATATTGAACTTTGTCTGCAGTACGTTGTCAAAATTTGTTTTACAGTATTCATTATTTTAAGCCAAATTTATGTCAAGGTTTAAGATTGAAAAAAAAAAGAATTTCTTAATAATGGAGTAATAATAAGGTGTTTGAATTCAGTTATTTTCTTTCACATTATCAGAAATGGGTTCAGAAAGAGTAAATGATAAATTACGACTTAATTAATTTTGCTACAAAGATTTTAGTTAGCGGACATTTAAAAATACTAAATGAGTACTTTCGATTAACTGTCAAGCCCTTACAAAACTTTTCCAACCAGTAAGCGATTGAATTAAAATAATAAATTTGGTTTTCCCCTTTTGTTTTCTTACACCGCAATATGGGAACAAGCTTAGGTCAATTTCATATGCTAAATAATCATTACACATTGACAGACTAATTGGTTTATTGTGAGGTTTGCTGCTGACTCAAGCCACACCAGGATTTCACCAAAAGTCAAAGATAACACTAAGATTTTTCACTGCTAAATTTAAAAGTGTGCAGAATAATTTTTATGGACGAACTTTCATCTGAAAACGAAAAATTTCTGAATGTTAACAGGAGACTGGATCAACTGACACTAAAATTTTAAGTCATCATGTTTAAATCAACGGAATTTTATAAATGGATTCTCAAAGTGACGCTATTTTCTGATAAGGGAAATCCAAACGCAATAGACATAAAATTTTTTGTTAAAAAACCTAATCCGTTTTTGAAGAAAACCTTAGGATTTTAAATTAGGATTTTAAACTTTAAATTAGTTTGGAACTGAATAAAAGGTTTGGTCCTAAACTTACAAAGATCACAATTTGAAGTTAAAACTATTTTAAAAAATATCGGTTATAGATATACATCAATTTTTATACCACACAAAGATTTATGACAAAGAATAAATAAATCAAGTTTTTTCTTATATATTTTCTTAGACTTAATCAATTCTCTCTGTGGTAAAACAATTGAAAACGTCCAAATTAAGAGAAAACCAGTTTATTTTTGTCACCAGTGAAGTTTTAAAAGATTATATTGCAGCTCTCTATCAACGTCTAGTGTTATTTCACAGAATCTAGTTACTGCATAACTAAGTGTTTTAACATTGTTTTGGAAAAACAAATTTAAGGGATATAGTAAAATCATAGCTTAAAATCTTTACTCTGGAAATTTTATGAAAATTAGAAAGAACTGTTTTTCTTCACATGAAACATAGAACTTGGTATATATTAGTTTCATTAATATTAATTGCTCCGATATCATAAAAGTGTGTTGGAATTTGCCTTTATAATTTATAACAGTTGATGTTTTCGATGAAAATAGATGGAAAAAAGTGTTGCTTTATTACTACTAGTCCATACAATATTAGCATATGCTACGTAGCCATTTGCAAAAAAAAAAAAAAATAATAAATAAATGCAATTGTTTTAATAAATTCCTTCTAAATGATTCGTGCCCTTTTCCAACGCTTTTAGGCATTTTCATGCAGGTTGTTTTAATTTGATCATTCCAAGAAAGATTCTCATCGATTTATACTTTTAAAAACCTTATAAATGTTTATCTTTTTATTATATTTGTGTCAGCTTTTAAATAAGGTAACGGGTTTGATAGACTTTTTTTTCTTTTTGAGAAAATTGAGTATATCTTAAATATTTTTTTTTTACTGGAAAGTTTTTATCGCATATTAGAGTAAAAGTGCTAAGAAAACTATTGTATTTGACATTTATATCATCATAAAATTAGATTTCATTACAGTTATCATCTTTCAAATCCTTTTTAAAACTATTCTTATTATTCGTGTTAAAAGTATGTTTTTTTGGTTTTATCGATGGCAAAGTATGTTTTAGCTAGTAAGAAAAAAAAATTGGAAATTGATCAGATATACTTTATTTGACAATTCCTTTTTTCAATGATGCATTGAAAATATCGTTTAATTAATAATCGATTTTGTCTAAAGGTTATTTACATATTATTATAAAAAAATCGCTTATTTTCATTGTTGCCTTTAGAAAAATTTTTTTTCAAAGTGTCACTTAAGTATTTCGTTTTCCTTGGTTGAGGTCTGTAACAACAAGATATAGATAAAATCATTTCAATGGTTAATTTTTTTTATGCGTATTAATAGATAAGAGATCATTGCGCAATTTATATATAATGTTATTTCTCATGTAAATAATGAGACCGCCTCTTCTATTATTTGAATTTCTATCATAATGAATGACCTCAAAATTTTAAAGATGAAGATTGAAGTTTGATTTTAAATCATCACTACACCGCGTTTCTGTTAGGCAAACGATTTCAAATCAATTATCACAAACATCAATGAAGTTTTTAAAATCTTCAAAATTTTTGTTCAAACTCCCTATATTAAGATTGATTATCGTTAAAAATGTCTTTTTTGATACGAAGAGCACCTTTAAGAATTTTTGCTAATTTTTCTCTCCCCCTCCACCCGAGATTCTTTTTCAATAATTCCAAAGGTTGCTTTTTCTACTTTAGTCTTCTAAGTTTGCAAACTTATGAATTAGAAAATTCTGCTCTATATATTCCTCATATTTTTTTTTCATTTTTTCGCCAACTTTGACCAATTTTTTTTTCCATCAAATCTATCATTTCTTTTTTTAAAAAAAGTTACATATTTGTCTGATCTTTGATTGAAAGAACATCTCCGACTTATTGAAAGGTAAATTTTCACATTCTGCTTTTGGACCCATAATGGTAATAAGCTTAACGAGAGATGTAGAATTAGAACTGTCGCTTCATAAGCTGTCAACTTCGTAGTATCAGTTTAATTAAAAATTTTTCTAGAAGCTTTTATTACCTCCGAACTAATCATCAGTTTAAATAATGTTATTAACCCTATTCTGCCCGGTTGGGGTGGGGGGGTTTAAAACGCACCCTCCCACTACGGTGTTTTTGAACATATCTGCTGCAGTTTAAAAGATATCAGACTGAAGAGAAGTCCTAAAATTTATCTAGACGATAAATGGTAAAAAAAAATTACCCATCACCCGTATCCGCTTCTGAACAGTCGCCAAAAAATTAAAAATAGTGTATATTCAAATTAATATAGCTTTCAATAGAGAAAAGCAACAGGCATGACTTTTGGAGCCATGGCTTATTTTGACAAGCAGATTTGTCAATAAAAAATATCCTCAAATATAAATGATGACGTCATGACTCAAAAACAATTCATTTTTTTTCTGTTTTTTTTTTAAATTTGACATTATTTAAAAACTTTTTTTTTCAGAAACGATTAAACAACTTTAGAATGAAATTTGAGACTAAAAAAAAATTTTCTTTTTGCGAGAGGGTAAGTGCGACCAAAAATACTAGTGAAGAAATGACACTTTCATCAGATAATTTTATTGCTATGATAAGTATTAACCCTTCTCCTATAGAATCGAATAAATTGTGTAATACAACTTTCCTGAATCAAAAAGATCTCAAATAATCGGAAAATTCATTTTTTTTATTTAAATAGAACAAACTATAACTTTGCAAAGTTTCATGTAAATTCTCCATCAAATGACTGAGATCTTATTGGAGGGAGCTAAACGCCCCACTCGGGTTCACCTTTGCATCATGAAGTTGTCTCCTTTAATGTCAATTTCAAACATTTTGTTTTTTTTTCAAGCCCATTATTTGACTATGAAAATTTTATTACCTTAATTTTAATCTAATTGATTAATTAACTGTGGTATTAAATTTTTTAAATTTTCTTTTAATCTTTAAGTAATTACTCTCGTGATTCGTACCACATTCTAATCCCTAAGTAATCAGTCTGCCAAAAAATAGTAAATACAAATATTTTGCCATTCGGTAATTATCTTATGTTGAGATTTATGGATACTGAATATCGCAAATTCACTATAATTGTACATAGTTCTTGCTGTATCACGATAAAATTCAGTGATGAGGATGTCAAATGTTAGCGATTGGTGGTGATTGATTATTCCCTACAAGATTTTACAATTATCTTGGGTTGTAACTGTAACTCTCATGTTTTCATAGTTCCTTGCAAAGATATATAAACAAATTTGATCTATTTGAAATATATTCTTAAATGAAAATGATGTATTTGGCAATAAATGGTGAAATATTTTAAACTCTTTTACAAACATATATTTATTAATTAATTTTAAAGGTAGATAATGAAATAATTCAGCAAAGCGTTTACATTACTTAAAATTTATTGCTTACAGGAAATCCAAGCCACATTCCTATATTATCTTCAACACCTTCCGAGCAATTCATAACTCCATGGTTGCAAAATGATGCCCACAGTGAGAATGAGCAAATGATGGTTATAACTGCTAATAATACTTCAAATACGCCAATGAAACACGCAGCAATAGCGCCCATTCGATTCATAAGTAAAGAACCCATTGTTTATCTAAATATCTAAATAATTTTGGTGTTATTGCTTACCTCGACGCTTTAAACAATTGTTTAATGCAAATAAGATTTTAGGGTGACAAGAAATCTGATAAATTTAGCATTTTAAAGCTACTACTTGGTTATAGCCTGATTCCAGTTTTGAAAAATAATGTTTTGTCTATTTACTGTTTAAAATAACATCGAAAATATTTAATTCAATGGTTTAAAAAAAAAAGAATAAAAAAATGAAAGCTGAAAATTAAAATATGCAGAGCTGGTGTTAATAAACTTTAATTTACTTACAGAACTGATAAAATTTAAGAAGACTGGCTTTTTATGATTGTACTAAAAGCAAATTTAATTTCTTTAACGTGGTAATCCACCATTAAAGCTCGTAAAAATCCAAATTTCTTTGATTTTTGCGTAGTGAGATTTTCTAAAGTAAAATCTATAGTAAAATCCGAAATTCATAAGTTTTTTTTTTAAATCCCATGGAAAAAGCATGAAAAAGAAGGATTTTCATACATTAGTCGAAAAAAAAGCCCTTGGCAACCACCATAACAACAGGATTAATCCCTCGCTTTGGATTGTTTTCACGGGGTTTGCGGGTGAGGATGTACGCTAATAGTTAGCCTGTATTATTGAGCTTGATTTTTTCCGTTTAAATTTGAACTATCTTCCATGTTTTGAATCCTCAGTAGAGACCTTTTCATTTGAAAACATGTACTAAGAGTTAGGTTGCTGTGGAAGAAAAAGCACAACTTAGCTTGTATCATGGCCTTTTCCTTCTTCTTGCCTTGTTTCAATTGATATTACTATTATTTATTTTACTAGATAACGAAATTTAACACCAAAAATGGTAAATGATTTTGCTATAAAACGAAAACGAAAGTCTAAACAGAACAACAATTATGACACTGCTAAAAAAAAAACAATATCTCCAGATACTCCATTATCTGCATGTGGAAAGAAAATTTAAAAAGTGACATTAAAGAATGGTGAAAAAGATGATTTCAATCTTGTTGCTAATTTTGATCCACTCAAAAATGTATTTGAAAGCCTGTCTTGTTCAATTTTTAATCAAAGTATTCTGTTACAGAAGAAAAAAAAATACGGTTTACGATACAAACTTGCTGTAACATGTAATAAATGTGAATGGAGAAAAGATTTCAGCTCATCTAATGAAGTTAAAAAGGAAGGGATAAATACTTCATAAGGAGTCAAAGCAGTTAAGGTGAATCCTCAAGTCGTCATGGCTTTTTGGGAGATTGGCTGTGGGTTCGTTGCTATCCGGACTTTTTACAGCATTATGAATATGGAACCGCAAATGACTTTAGCAGCGTATCATTCAATCAAAAACAATTTAAGTGAAGCTTATGTTGATGCTGCTAGTAAAAGCCTTAGTAAGGCAGCAACAGGAACCAGGAAAAATATTTCGAAAGAGAACTTTAATGAAACTGCGATTGGGGATTGCCATGTTTCAGCAGAAGGAACTTGGCAGCGACGCGGCTATGTTTTGATGAACGATATGGTCACCATTATCTCAAAAGAGACTGGCAAAAGCTTAGACGCCTTTATGCTATCACAACATTGGAAAAAAAGGCAAGCCTGTTTGGCATACAAGAAAAGACTAACCGGGGTATAATGATTTGTTGGCTAACCACATTTATCAAACCAATCATACAAAGTCCTCAGGTGCAATAGAAGGTGCCGGTGCGAATAAAATATTCAAGCGCTCAATCAATAAAAAAATTGCGTTGTACATCCTATATTGAAGATGGAGACACATCATCTTATGGAGAAATAGTAGCTTCAAAGCCATATGGAGAAAAAGTTCCAGAAAAGCTGGAACATATTCGTCATGTCAACAAACGTGCCGGTACACGTTGGCGCGACCTTATCCAGACTTGGCGCACACCTACATTATCAGATGGGAACCCTTAACTGGAAAAGGAAGATTCACACAGAAGGCAATAAACATTTTCTAAAATTACTACGGTATGAGTATACGCCAAAATCTGGATAACCTGTATGAAATGAAGCAAAGTGTTATGGCCAAATCACTTCATTGTAAAAAACTAATTGCTACCTGTTTCAAAGTGACGAAATAACAGGCAAGAAAGCATTTAAGTAAAAAATCCGAATTGCTGTAAAGAATGTGTTACTGCTAATATTCATAAGATGAAAAATTGTTGACAAAGTGTATTCGTTTCTTTACTTATGATTTTCCAAGCTAATTTAAGTTGAATGTCTTTGAATAGCTTGCTGCTAATATAAGAAACGCCATTGCTTTGGGTCTTTTTGAGCCATTTGACAAGTATATATATAAAATTTTTGTTACCCCGGGTGGTTTTAGTGAAGTCTTCACTTACTATAGGTTGTAAATGTGACTCTGTGAAAATTTTCACTTATGATAAGTTGTAGCTGTGGCTCTGTGGAATTTTTCGTTTATGATTGGTTGTAGCTGGGATTTCTACGGAAATTTTCGTTAACGATGAGTTGTAGCTATGCTACTTTGGAAGTTTTCATTAACGATGAGTTGTAGCTATGGTTCTGTGGAAGTTTTCGTTTATGATTCGCTGTAGCTGGGATTCCTGCGGAAATTTTCGTTAACGATGAGTTGCAGCTATGGTTCTGTGGAAGTTTTTGTTAACGATGAGTTGTAGCTAGGGTTCTGTGGATTTTTTCGTTTATGATTGGTTGTAGCTGTGTTTCTTTTTCAAACTTTAAATTATTTGACAGCAGGTTTCCTTCACATTTTTGTTACATCAAATTTATACCTAAAACTGAATTACTAAGATAATTTTTCGAATACGTGGTTTAAAAGTAGGATAAATACATCTTTAAAATTTCTTTTTGTTTCAACTCAATCCATACCCTAATAAATTTAGTATGCTTAACCAACTTGATGCAAATTAGCGTTAAGTGTTTAGCTAATAACTGTTTTTTTCAACGGCTTTTTCTTTTATAACCCTGATATTTGTGGCTATATTATATTTTTTTGAAGTTTGGCTAGGGCTTCACAGACTTCTTCCCTGTTAATAGAATATTTTAATTTGAGGGTTAAAGAATTCTTTAAAGGGTTTTTCAACATGTTTCGAAATTGGCTGTTATACAAGAACTAAATAACATGATAGATTATTTAACATTAACTAAATAATGCGTTCTGCTTTTCCTTCTTTTTTTCCACACCGCTTTTATTATATTTTTTACTTTAGAAATTTTATCTTGAAAACATTGCATTGTTGATGTATGACAAAATCGTTTTATTTTATTTTTTTTTTTACTGTTAAATAAAGGCAGTAACAAAAGCTGCAAGCTTAAAAATCTATTCACAACAATAAAAAACAAAAAAATAAATAGAAACTATGGAAGTGACAAATGTAACGTTTCACGCTAAAAAAAAAAACTCGAGAAAATCTAGCAAGAATCTGTAATGATAAAATATTAACTGATGCTCGCCTGGTGAGACAATTTACCTGGAAAGCAAAAACTTATAGAGATATAAGGGGAAGAAATTTTAATGTTCCCAGCAGCATTCAACGAAATAGACAGGAACACAGGCGGATAAGTAACAAACTTACAGCAAAACTAGGAGATAAATTACGTATATTAATAAATACACTGGTTTATACAAAAGAATAACTAAAAATAATGCATCAGAAGTAAGGCAAATTACTAATATCAACTCCATAACCAAAAAGTAATTGAAAGCTTTTAAATTGGTCTCCTAAATCCTATTCAAATTTTAGGAAAAAAAAAATCTTTACTCTTAAATTAGCATATAATATTTTGTCACCAGAATATGATCAAAAGAAAAAAAACTTTCGAAATATATATTTTCGAATGTATTGACAAATTTATGAGTAACCGTTGTTTATTTGAGAGGCTCACCGGTATTTTTTTGTTACTTTATTATAATTGTTTTATTTTTTTTTATTTTTCCCTTACAATATGTTTTGACAAATATAACTATAAAACTCGAGGTACAAATTCCTTCTTTTTTTGGTTTTGGTTATCGAGATTACACTGCGTTTCTGATCTATCCAACCATTAAATAAATAAATAACTAATCGCTTTCTAACTTAAAAAAATATTTCAATAAAACTTCGTGCATACCTTTTTTATTCCTAAACGTGACACATATTAGGGGGTTATAAATAAACTTTTTGTGAGAATATCTTTAAAAATTCTCAAGAAATACCCCCCTCTTTGTGAGATATTGCAAAGGATTGTTATTTAAGCTATACAATAAACTATATAAGATGGTGTTTTAAATGAAACCATTGAGCTTATTATATATATATATGGTTAACTCTATTGTTGCTTGCTGCTATCAAGATATCCTCGTAAAGAATGACTAATAATTTATAGTTGGATCGACAATTCTCAATTCTAATAATGCAAAAAGTTTTAATTTAATTAAGTATTTTTTTGAAAATTAAGGTGAGATTATAGTCCTTACCAGTAGGCAATGTTTTCTAAAAACCTTGATCAGATTCGAACATCGAATATTTTTTTTAAAGTGTTAGACAATTGATTATATTCCAAAAAAACAATTTTTGAAAAACAACGATTTTTGGCACTTCCAAGTACGTAGGGGTTTTCAATGAAAATAAAGAAAATTTTAAAATTGCAATTGTGTAAATTTTTCGACAAAGTTTTCTGCAAAATTAGTTAAAACTTTCACTACTTGCTATATTTGCTCCCTTTCACATTCGCCAGGCCTTCTTCCAACCCAAAGTAGTTGTGTAGTCTTATTGGGCTGGAAAAACTTTAGGAATAAAAAGACGTCTTACAGAAAAAGTAATAAATAATCTTCAAAACTACTTTGGAATTTTTATTAGAAAGTCAGCTGGAAAAACAGTGTATCAGATCAAAAAGACCATAGTTGTTGTTTTATTTCACTGTTCAGAGGGAAAAGAGTTAGAATCCAGACATATAATGTGCCCTCGTACTACAGATAGCTGGTGAATGTATCAAGCAGGCATAATAAAGGGTACTTAAGCATATGTGGAAAAGCCTGGCATCCCAAAAATTGTGCATGATGACGTCAAACCAGTGTTTGTCAACCTTAGTAATGATGATTTGTTGAGGCGTTGTTTCCACGGAAAAACCTAGAATAGCCTTGAATCAATGAACTGTGTTATTTGGGGTGTTTGCCAAAGGATAGTTTTGTTGGGAGGAAGACATTTGAGATTGGAGTGGCTTCTGCAGTCATAGGGCTCAATGATGGGGTAATGATGGGACTGCTACAATTACTTAAACATTTAAACATTAATCAAGGATTGCAGACCTTTGAACTTTGTAAAGGTGTCAGCGATAATTTCTAAGTTTGAACGGTAAAAATTATTCATTTCGTTGATCGACAAGATCGTCATCTAAAAAATTTGAACACCTTGTGCTAGTTAAAAATCCGCTACAGGAACCTTATATAAATACTGTTATTGAACATAGTTTTTCGGTTACAGACCGCAGCGTTTTCACTATTTTTTGGTCCCGCGGCCCAAATTTTAAAGCCCTGAAAGGAAATCGGATTTTTTTTTTTTAATTAATTTTTCAATCTTGAATATGTTTTTTACAATTTTGGGAAGTTTCATTAGAAAATATTTACTTTTAAAATATTTGGCTTCTTCACTGTTCTATATATTATTTGTTATATATTTTATTTTTCACTTCGTTCCCGAAAAGTTCCCTCTGAAATATGCTGTCTTTTTCCTCACTCATATTTTTTTGAGAGCTACAAGAATTATGAGTTTATGTGACTGATTTTGTTCTTCGACATCGTCTCAACATGAAAAAAAAAATAACAATAGTAATAATTCTATTGGATTAGCCATATTACTATTTCCACTCTGCTGTGTAATATTAATTTCATTTAGCCTGCGCTTTATGTACAAGGCTATACTTCATACAGTCCATGCTTCATACTATTACAAACACGTTAGATTAATTTTAATCACAACCATAAGAATTTTTTGCTCAAAGAATTGCTAAAATAAAAAAATTTTCTTTAAAGAAATTCTGCGTTGATTTTTTTTTTCCTTTTTTAATCTTTTTTTGCGTAAGCCAAAACTGTATTAATAAAAGTGATAAGCAAAATTCAACTGATCGCAATAGAGAAATTGTAGAGAAATAATTTGCTTTTTTCAGTTAACTTTTTCAGTTAAGCGTTTTACTTTAGCCTCACTATTTTCATTTCTACAACCTTTTTTTACATGAGAAAATTTTCACTAGTAACGGATTATTTAAATCGTTACTAAGGGGTTTTTACCCAAAATGTTAACCTAAATAGCTTGGTTTGGTAGCCAGAATGTAAGTACGGGAAACCAAAGATTGCAGCCATATAAGACTTTTTTTTTTTTCTTTTTTTTGTTAATATATGTTATTTCAAGCAATGAAAAATTTTAAACATTTTTATGACTTGATATTTTAGTAAATTTTGTGTTCCTTTCATGGTCTTTTTTAAAGCTGGTAAAATGAGATGATCAAAGAGAAAACAGACTTCTAGCAGAGTGCATTCAGACAAAAGAAAAAGATTCAAAGGCACTAAATGACACAGATGCACTAAAACTTCTTCCGCTGCATCAAATGCTGAACCACCGAAAAATGTGAAAGAAAAACGGTTAGAGTCTGGAAAAAAGTTACAATTCAATGAAAAGGAAAACAGTTACAATAAAGTTGAGGGTTATAATTTTATTATGAGCTTTTCTTTACAATAAGTATTTTAAAGTGTCTTTACCACACGTGCTGTTTGGAAGGTGTGTCGTTGGAGTGTTGCTTGGCTAAGTTTTGACTTTGTCAAGAACTAAATATTATGTCTGATAATCCAATTTGTGAGTGCAAGCACATATTTTTTTCATCACCAACATATGAAAAACCAATTAAAAACGATGATGAAACATAAAAAGAGGAAAATCATATTTGATGTAAATACATGGTCGATGGAATTGAGAGCGGCATACTTAAAATGTTTATGTGCTCAAAGAAAAAAACAGCTTTTCATACACCACTATATCACTGCTAAATCATAAGGTGATAAAAACTCTTTTATAAACGGAGAGTGCAACAGTCACGTGCAGAAGCGGGTCTGTACGCGACTAAGAAGTCTAAAAAACGACACAAAGGACTTTTAAGTGATGGTAAAAAGTTAGGTGAAGCAGGTAGACTCACAGAACAAGTGATTAACATTCCAATATTGTTATGGCAATACGTCAAAATGTTGATAATTTGTATCCGATGAAAAAATCGGTCGGCGCTGTTTTCTACCACAATTCGGAAAGTGTTGACATAGAAGCAAGCAATTGCTTTTGGCTGCGTACGAAGAATTCTTGTTGTAGGTACAAGACTGCTAAGTTAACTGGAAAATCATCTTATACAGAAATTATAACGATACCTGCAGCTATATGTAATTTATTCGGACCAATTTTCAAAGAGTTAGGCCTTCCAGAAAAGTGTTTTCATGGTAAGACACAGAATCCAAGCGAGTCCTTGAAACCATTAATTTGGAAGAGTTGCCTCAAAGATCTATTTGTTGAACGTGCAGCATTGCTTATTAGGGCGTTTTTGGCAGTTCTCTGCTTTAAAGAAGTAGAACGCATTCTTGTTAATATGTTAGCGAAATTCAATATGTTGAGCGGGTCAGATTTGAATCAGTACTGTGTAGAGCGGTATGGTGCACCGGTAAAATGTTTAATGACCAGTTAAAATTAGCATGTGCTTTCCTGATTAAAGTTTCTTATTAAAACACAGAAAATTTAAATTCAGTAATTCAATCGAGGTGATGGTGGTGATTTGTTTTGAACTATCAATGTATTAATTTTGTATTCACATAAATTCATGTGGGTGATTGTACTTACCGACAACCACTAGTTTTTAATGAGCTGATTTGCTTTTGATAAGAGCTTTCACTGTATAAATGCATTTAATAAATAATTTTGAAAGCGTACGCAGTTTGAAATTTGTTTTTAGAAAAAAATATAAGTTTACGAACATAAACTGCATGATTACGAAGCCTTTTAAAATTCAATCACCATAGATAAATAACTGGTTTTTTCGCTAATCGTCGCCAAAGCAATTTTACGATTAACCATTTTAGAAAGGCATTAATTTTTCTTTGAATTTCCAAATGTACGTTGAAAGCGCCATGTTGTCTTTATACTTTTTGTCTATTTTCTGTGTTTATAGAGTTGTGTTTTCCACTCACCCTCTGATAATACGATATAGACTTTGCCTTATGGTGTTGACGATTATTAGTGGGTTAAACTTTGGAGTCTGTAGCTTTTTTTTATTTAGAAAATTTACTTTAATAAGCAGTTACGCAGTAAAAAAGTTGGTTTTGTTTAGGATTGTTATAGTGATTTGTTGTGTGATTTTGAGCATTGTGGCTCTATTTTCAGGCAATTACAACTTTGACGGTATTTAGATATTTATTGAAGCTTTAACGAAGGCGAGAAATGTTTTTACAATAAGAAAACTATATACTATATACTAGGAGTATTTTTGCTGTGTTGGAGGATAAATCTTTACTTTATGATGGGTTTTAAAAGGTTACGCTGGCTTTTTCTTTTTTTAATGAATTTTTAATAAAGAATATTTCTAAAATTAAGTAAGGGGTTCATATCCATTTGAGTTCTAGTTTAATTCACACTTGATTGATTTTTATAGGTTTTCGTAATGATTTACATATTACTTTCAACTGAATATATATTCATATGTCTTGCGCATGCAGTTTCAATATGTACTCTGCTAATTATTCTTGAGTTTGCTCTGTATTAAATTCCATTTTTACCAGCGAACAATGGTAAAAGCCTCAGTTGGTCTTGGAAATCGCTGACCCTGGTATTCAAGATATTTACTGATTCCAAAACCTGCTAATCCATAGATTTAACGATATAAAAGTTCAATGGTCCAGAGAACCGCTAATACAGGTAATGATTGTCTGGTCAAGTGTTTAAGACTTTGGTTTTTGATGCGTGTAAATGCGAGTTCGACTCCACCTATAGGTCGACGATTTTCTTAAGGGTAAGCTCAAATAGGACCACACCCGTTGTCCTGCCTGGATATATACCTTAAGGGCTATTTATTGGGCTATGTTAAAAAAATAAATACAGTATAACGCATCTGCTAAATGAGAGCTGATCTTGAGGTTCGATAACACTGATCCAGAGATATTTTTTTATAAGAAACTGGTAAAAAAGAAATTCGTAGTACGTAAATAACAAAAAAAGTGAGCTAGCAAGCAATTGCTTTAAATACTCAAGCAGGCAAGGATGTGAAGCCGGTTAAATCACAGAA
>JAUZNK010039743.1:0-34206 GCA_035046665.1 Euphysa ruthae
ACATATATATATACACACACACACACATATATATATAAAAATAATAAAAAAATAAAAGATACCTGCCTGCCATAAAAAACAAATAAGCTGTATAAATATGCTAAGAATTCCTTCCATTGAATTTTTTTCAGGGATATGTGATTTAATATTTCCAACTGTTATACCAACCAACATAGTTAAACACTTTTTATACTCTGAAATAACCTTTGAGACCTTCATTGACAGCAAATCGGATTGTAAGAACAACAAATAGGCTTTCCATATATCAGCCTTGTTAGGAAATTGAAATATTAAATTTTTCCAATTCTCATATAATTTCTCTGCACTCCAAACTTCTTTAACAAGTTGCATGCGTTTTATAATCAATTTCACAGAAGAAGGGTTTTGAGCTATGGCTTTTTCTAAAATGCTAATCTTTTTCTCTATAATAATTTTTGAAGCGGTTTCACAGCTGTCGCTATCAGAACATAACAAGTCTTGATGATCAACAAATTCTAACCAAGAATCTTCATTGTGTGGCTCCTGCAAGAGCAACTGAGAAAACATTTTGCTTTTCAACAAATACAAAGAGCTCAAACTTTTATCATCTGAAGGTTCACATGACTTACTAGTTATTATTGGAATAAAACTACTGCTTTCAACCTTATCTGGAAATTCATTGTTAGGCTCATGAATAACTTTTTCTATTTTAGTTTTAAAGTACCTGCATTTACTTCCATTTTTACGTTTGCGCTTTTGATTTGGAAAATATATCTCAGAATCAAAGCCAATACAAAATCTGTTAATCTTTTCACAATATGTTGGGATCTCGCATTTATATAAGCTACCAAATTCAAGATTTTTCTTATCACCAAAAATATCTTGATGAAAAGTATCTCGCAATTCAAGATTTGAGTGTTCTAACAATATGGTGGCAGGTTTTATAACTTTTTTACTTTGTTGATTTCTATGTTTTTTCTTTTTCTTTTTTTTTTTTTTCTCTCTAGGATGGTATGAAGCATCGCTTTCCCAACTTGACTCACTAAATTCCGATTTTCCTAACGTTAAATCAACCGAGGCATTAAAGCTGGTCAAAGATTCTAATTCATTGGAGTGAAAATCAGGGTTTTGATCTGAAAAATAGAAAGCTGATATATTCGAAAATATAAACAAAATGTTTCCATGTCTGAAAAACTCTACATATAGTAAAATTTGGGATATTGTGCACCGGCCAGGAAAGGTTAACAAATTTAGTATGGATTAGATTTTGTGGATATAGAGGAAAGTTGTAATACTAAATTTTGAAAATTGTAAATTTTATGTTAAAATTATTGTATTCCTTAAAACAATCAAAACATTGCTTAAGAAACTCAGATTAATACTGGTTCACATAGCCATTTTATAAGTGAAAATACGGTAAATAAAGGTATTTCTATATTTTAACCTAGAGGCAGTTAAGCATTTTTTCTACAAGACTTATAGGCTGTTTTTTATAAAAATTAAAAGTGTTTCATTATCTGTAGTTATGTTTTCCTTTATATGTAATGCCTAAAATAAATCGATGATTTATTAAATTAGCTCGGTAAAAATTTTATTAGATTTTTATTATTATTTTTTTTTTAATTTTTGCATATTTTCAGTGAAATCCATTGACTGATAGTGGGATAGTGGGAATACGTTACTGTAACCTTCACTAAATCATTTGCATCATTTAAAGTTAACAGGCAAAAAAAAGTAAAGTATATCTTGAAGTATAATTTTAAATCTGGGTAAAAAATTGCCCCGTTCTGACAAATCTCAAAATAAAAAAATTACCTATTTTAAATTGTCACTCAATTTGACGAATATTTTATTTAAAAACAATTATTAAATGCTTTAAGGGTTTGTGAAACTTTAACTTCGAGGTCCGTATAAAAACACAAAAAAAAAAAAAAAAAAAAAAGAATTACAATTGCAGAACTCTTGACAGAGACAAGTAAAACCATCTCACTGGAAAAAATATATAGCAATCATGAAAATGGTTTAACGAAAAAAAGTAAAAACTTTTAATTTATTTCATTTTATGATAAAATATGAGAAAATAACATGAGAAAATATGAGAAAATAACATGAGAAAATATTTAATTAATTAATTTTTAATTTTCATTGATACAAATGATTTGAATAAAAGTTGAAGTTTGCCAGTGAGACGTTTTTTATAAAAAAATAGTTTGAATGAAAACTTGTTAATTCAAATTCAAATTAAAACAAATCATTTTATGATAAAACAAACGAAGGCATAAGAATAAGATAAAAGCGTGAGTATGGTATGGACTAAAGGGGGTAGGTATACACATGGGAGGGTAGAATTTTTTTGATAAAAATGAAATAAATCTAGAAAAATTTTAGCCTTACAAAACAAAAAAGGCCTGGTTGCACTTTTCTGTCCAATATTGCCGAAGTTAGTTTATTGAACGAGTTATATTATTGTACTTTGGGTGCTGGGAATTATTTTGCTCGCAGAAACCTAATTTGAAATATCATGAAATTTAAAAAAATTAATTTAATTTTAGTTTTAATTTTTAATAAGCGCACATGTAAATTGAAAAAAAAGTTAAAAATTGAATGGAAAGTGTGGGACTTGAATCGTAATAAGCTAAATATCAGCTTTAAACAGTGTAAACGAAGACCTACCTTCACAAGACTTTGTCAGAAGCGATGCTGCTGAAGGAAATAGGTAATTACTCATATTGTACACTAAGAAAAACAAAACATTAATTGGACTTCCACAATGCAAGCCCTTCAGTTATTTGAAAATATAGAGCAGAGATTTATAGAACAGAGAAAAGAAATGCATCACAACAAGTAAAACAAGTTGGTGAAACCAAACTTCAATCAAACTAAAACTATTAATGACAGAAGCGATTAATAACACCTAAAGAATTATAGCTCTGCTGTTAAATATTATTTTTCAGCTTTAAAAATATACAAACTTAGCATTTTTTTAAGTAACTAATGTATCAACGTCGTTTAGAATAAAACCAGTTGAATGAAAAAAATATATTTTGAAAAAATCTGCTACTTTATTAGGAATAAATATCTTAGAGCCTAAAATATTCACTTTTATTTTACGACAAAGATAATTTGCAAAAAAGTATTATTGTATCAATAATTCTAAAAAATTACAAACGTCATAGAAATTGGACGAAATTTTACAAATGACAAATAGTTTTCAAAGCCCTATAAACTTAACATGAGTTGAATTTCAAGAAATTGTAAAATCTTCATGACAAATACACCCCAAATAATCTTACTTAAACTAATACAACACAGCCATATTCATGAGAAACAAAGAGATTTTAATAAAAAAAAGTACAAAGAAATAACTTTATTTCAAAATCTAAAATAGCCGCTTTTTAATTCTGATTTGTTTCTGGCCAAAAGGCTTTTCAAAAAACTCCAGAAAAACTAAACAGTGGTACTGCAAGTTTTTTTCTTCATCTTTTTCTTTTTTTATGTCAGTGAAAACGTGATAGAATCAATGAAACAAAAAAGATGGGAATAGTAATATTAAATATGAAAAAATGTTTTAAATAAATAATAATATCATTGCTTTTTTCATTTAATCTACAGTTACAATAACTATTAAGAAATACTCTACAAGATTTTCTTTTAAATAAAAAAAAAAAAAAAAAACCTTTAAAATATGGTAGAAAATTTTGAAAACTACATAACCTGGTTCAAAGTAAAGACTTAAAAAAAATATATATATATTTCTCTGAGACAAATTTACAATATCTATTTCATATATACAAGTTTAACTAAAATTTTAACAGAATACAACAACTAAATATACTACTAAAAAATTCTAACTTTATTCTTGTTAACTTATTGTAAGCCAAAGAAATTGAGAAAATGGGTCCAATTTCCCCATATTTCATTTTTAAAGAAATTTTAAGTGAATAAAGTTTATTATACCAAAAAAAAAACATTAATTTGATTGTTACTTTACCCAAAGTTACAAGTACAAAACAAATTTCAGAGAAATTAATAAAAAAAATAAACTTTCATAAAAAGTTAAAAAAAAAAAAAATTCACTCCACTGTTTTTGATAAATTTAACAAAAAATTTTTTTAGATATAATTTTTTAAATTTATTGAAAGGTAGAGGCCAACTAATAACATCCACGTTTCATTATTTCCATGTAAAGTTTTTACAAAATTCACATGTAGATTCAGAGAAATTTATAAAAACAGGCTTTAAATTTGGAATTAGGCTACTTAATAATTGTTTTTGGGTCCTAAACTCACAGAGGTTAAATGATACCATTTAAATTCATATTATTATAAAGTTTGAACGAAATCTTTTTGGGAAATTTATTAATTATTAATTATATTTTTGTTAATATTTTTGGCTGTTGCCAGCTGTACTTGATTAAATTTCTAACTAAGAAACATCATGTTAAGTTGGAAAGAATAAGTAAAGCAGTTTTTGAGAAAAAATGTGACAGACACAATGCATTAACGCGCACTCAAATATTGAAGTAAATCCATAGGTTTTTTTCCCAAATTAAATCCAGGGAATTATCAGCAAAAAATATTTTTAAGATTACTTGGGAATTAAAATGGTTGACAAATTAATTTCTTAATATTGGTGGAAGAGCTTGTGAAATTAATACCAATTAAAACTATGGAAATTGAGGGAGTCACTTTACGAACAAAATACACGCATGTGCTCAATAAAATAGAAATTAATTTATGCAATTGAAAACATGTTAAATTTTTCGGACTAACGGAAAAAAGCCAAAAAATGCACATTTTATATCAGTTTTTGTCAGACAGACTTGCAGAAAAATTTAAAATGCTGATTTTTATTCAATGAGATTTTTTCATAAGTCCTGCTTCATCATGCAATTTGTCTTAAAACAAATTCATAGGATCGTGTGAGTACACGACTATCGGCATATAATATAAACTTGAGGTTTGAAATAACTTAGAATGAGCAAATTTGATTCATTTTAATAAATAAAAAAGACATATTGAAGATTTAAATAAAAAATAATCAAAACAAAAAAATAATTATAGTTTTACAATAAGAGCTTTTTTTTCTTGGATGTTTTAAGGGATTTGTATCTTATATCAGCAAATCTTATTATATAGAATTATTTCCATTTTAATTAAAATATAAACAAATATCGTTTAGTGCATTTATATTTTGTAAAAGTTTAATAAATCAACTTATTAATTTATTTATTAATTAATAAATTAATTTATTATATGTAATAAACTACACAGTGATTATTTTTGTTGGTATGAAAATCAGAATTTGAGTATCGTACTTGTGGCACATATACCTTTGCTGAACATCTCAATGCCTGTAAATGATTAATGTGCAAAATAAGACATAATTTAATGACAGAAATTTTCACAGGAATAAATTTCAAGGGTTTAGCTTTAGCTGATTTTGGGTCAATAAATGAAAGTTTATTCTAGTGAAGATTTTTCTTCTTTCTACCAAATCGGAAATTTTACTACCGCAAAATTAAACAAATTGCCTTACCTATATCTTAGTTAAATGAAATTTCTTTCAACAACTTCATTCCAACTGTATTATTTGACTTAGTTATTTGATAAAATACTACAACAGTTCTATTTTATAAAATTTTGAATTCAAAAATCATAAGGTCTCTAAATTACTAGATACCATTTATGGGTTAAATTTTAGATTGTTCTAATACAATATGAAAAAATCTCCATCATATAGGTCATATATCTTTTTTATGGTCACTTGACTTTAAAAGTTTGGAATTTGGCTGATGATCCATTGCTAAGACACCATTCATAAGAGAAAATTTGAAAAAGCAAAAGTAGTCGAACTAGCAACCTTCATAGCATTGCCGAAAGTGTATTACGACAACCAAGAAAAATTATATTAACAGGAAGAAATGCAACTTTCTTCTTTTGTTTTTTTTATATTAATTATTTAATTATAATAACACTTGTAAAAAAAAAAGACATTTTAAACTATACAAAAATTCTGTTATCAAAATAAATAAGAAAAAATATTAAGTTTGATCTGTTATGACGTAATTATAACCTTGATATTTTCATCACTATCATTACTGCCAACAATCATACATTGTTTGTTTTTGGTGTTGTTACTACTGTGATTACTGCTTAATATGCCCGAAGATAACAATGAAGATGATGGCAATGACGGTCCTGACGAAGAAGTTTGAGCCACAAATTTTGTTGGGTCTGGGAAGAACTCATCACTTATCTGTCCCTCAATGTCTTCATCCGAAATAGAACTTAACGACTCATCGCTGTCTTCTTTTGGGTTATCTTGCATAGTATTGTCAACTGGAGGAGTAGGCAAAGCTGACTCACTTTGTACATTTGGTAACATTTCAGTTTTTGCTTGATTCAAATTTTCAATGAATTCTTTTGAGATCACCCGCCTTTCAATAACATAATCGGCAAGGTGAGGGTAGCCTTCACGGATATGAATCTTCAAATGATTTTGCAAACGACCCTTGCGATTGAAACCCTTTTTACAAACAGGACAAACGAATGGTTTTTCGCTGGTGTGTATAAAAATATGACGAGATAGACTTGATTTACGACTAAATGATTGTTTACATATGTTGCATTGATGAGGCCTGTCACCAGAGTGTACAACTTCATGTCTTCGTAAATGTGTACGGTGAGCAAATGTTTTTCCACAGTCTGAACATTTATATGGACGACATTTCACGTGTACTGCCATGTGTCGGTCTAGATGTCCTCTTCTTAAGAATTTCTTACCACATTCAACACAAATAAAGTTTTTTTCATCACAATGGCTAATAATATGCTGTGATAAATTTGAAACAAGAGAAAATTTATTATCACATAAAAAGCATGAAAATGGAGTCTCAGAGAGTTTGTGAGAGCTTTTCACGTGATTTAAAAATGTCTGCTCATCATTAAAAGTTTGAGAGCAGATTTTGCATTTAAAGATATGTGCTAACAAATGGTTTTTATATTCCTCTACACTTCTACATTGTCGATTACACTCTGGGCAAGGAAACAACTCATCTATGGCCAAATTGTTATCATTTGTACTGCTGGATGTGGAATTATGCTTCTCAGAATGAAGTTCTAAGTGAAAGCGAAGTTTTTGATCTGTATTATAAAATATACCACAAAAATGGCACTGATGAAAGTTATTTGTTCCACTACTCAGACTTGATGAATCTAGCCCTCGTTCAAAAGAAGGATTGGGCGTTGGCACAAAGAACGGTGGTTTGAAAACCTTGCTTGAGCTTAATTGTGTAAAGGTAGGTCTCAAAAAGTCTGGAAACACAGTACTAAAGGTGTCTTTTGAACTGGATGTTTGCATGGGATGTATAGACAGAGTTTTTACTGAAAGATCTGATAAATAGGTCTTAGATGAAGTACCAATGCTATTTCCACTAGCAGCAGTTTCTAAAGGAAATGATTTATTTAAAGATGAAACCAAAAAACTTTAGAAAAACAGTCTTGGCAAGTAGACATACCATAGTGAAATATTTAACATATTTAACATTAGAAATTAAAAAAAAACATGCATTTAGTGACTAAAGGACTCCCAAAAATTACTAGCTTAAAACTATCAGTAATAAAATTTTCTTGAATTTTAGCAGAATTGAGTCTTGGTACTGGGCCCAGTAGACTATCCTTCTGATCTGCAATAATTACCAACGTTTTTTTAAACAAAATTTAGCAGAATTAGAACATCTTCTTAATAAAGTGAAAAATAAATTGAACTTTAGGTTAATAATTAGTGCATATAGATCTACTTTATTTAAATATGACAACAAAAAGATACACAAAAACACTTGTCTACAACAAATCTAGCTAGTAAGAAATTTTTACAAAAATTGATTATCACAAAATAAATTGCCTCATCACATTTTAACTTCATACAAAAAATTACTGCTGCCTTGTTTACCCAGAGTTTACCAAAAGCATGAATTTTCAGGAAAATGAACATATTCATAGAAAAATTGAAAAATACAGATATGCATATTTTTGCCTTGATTACCCTAAAATCGGACTAGCAAGAATTATTTTCAAAAATAAGTCTATTATGTCATCATCCTTCTTAACCCTTAGCAAATTTTGTGCCTCCATTACCCAAATTATAGCAAGAATAAGAGAACTTTATATTGACAAAAAAACTGGTTTTGAGATTTTTCCAGCAACACTTGCCATTCCAAAAAATTTTTTAGATGGCAAATGTTTATATTGTTTATAACATTTCCGAAAATATATTAATGATTTTCTTGACCAAAATCGCAAATATGATAACAAACCTAAATAAGTACGGACTTGTCCCTTTCATCCCTTACATCTAGCAGAGGAAAATTTTTTTTTAAATTTTTAAATTCTACGTCTATAAGCTTATTACCCAAAAGATAAATCTAAAGTTGAATATACCAAGGGTGGTATCCATATTTTTAAATGCTTATGATATTTTTTTCAATTAATAAGGTGTCCTAATGGCGTTTAAGTCTCATAATATTTTGACCATGATTGTAGTTTCGACACTTTCTTGCCCTTATTGATAATTAGCATCATGCAAATATTTTGAGAAAAACTGTAACAAAATCACACATGGACAAAAGTCAATTGATAGGACATGCAACGGTTAATGCAAGGGGTCAAAAAACAAGTAGAGGTTTGTCGGACACAAATATTCTTTTTTTTATCCAAGCATGTTTATTACAATTGAAGCAGGTGTTGCTGACTCATTAAAGTGTGAAAACAATAAGATATCAGAATGATCTCAAAAGCATGAAAAACGATTGAAAGTATTTTTTGGAAAAAAGCATTATCATAAAAAATTCAAAAAAAAAAAAAATTAAAATCTTGCACAAGCACTTTTAATACCTTGGCTGTGATTGCAAATGATCAAAACCCCCTACTAAAAAATAGCTTTGAGAATTAAAAATAAGACAAACTAATAAATGATGAGTACAAAGATAATAGCAAGAAAGAGTGTGTTAGGGACAATCACATTTGACTGCTAGGCCAACCTATTCATATAAAATCATGCTTATAGTGTAATAGAAATGTCACAAATTATGAATTTGACTCACTTTGTTGCAAAAATGAACTCAATGAAAATCTATCTAATCATTAACACCTTGAATGTGTTCCTGGTATTAAATCACCACCCAAAAATCTATTAAAAATGATCAGATATTCTGGAGTTTTAAAGTCTTGAAAATGAAAGGTTCTCATTGGTTGAGAAAATTTTAGCCAATGAGCTGAGAACCAAAATTTTTTCACATATTCAATTCACATAAAATGTTAGAGAATTAGAAAAATTTTTAAAGCCAGTTTATCAAAAACTTCTAAAATAATATATAATTATATTACACAATATTTTCCAGCATTATACAAGCTTCAGAAAATTTGGAATATATTTTCTTGAAAATTCATTTCAATTAAAAAGAAAAATAAGCAAACCAAAAATTATCATACGAAACTTCAGAGAATTGATATATTTTTGAAAAATATATAAAAGTAATTTTTGGACCAAGTTTGACTTCAGTTAGGGGATCTAGATACCAGTCCCAATAAATTTAAAATTTTGACAATAGGAGGAATAAAATTTCTTGAGAAACATCAAGAAAAGTATTTTGGAAAAAAAAATTGCCCTGTTTAAAGGAATTTTACTTATTTCAATAAAGGAAAAAAAAAATTTCAGGTGACCATTTCGCTGAAATCCTTCTCATTGTTTTATGTAAAATTGAATTTAACTGGTAGACAACATGTAAGCAATCTAAATCCATGGAAGTAGCAATTAAGAAACTATACAAACCATTTCTTGAACAGTGGTGATATTTTGTAACACTTAGTGGAGGTGCAGGTAAAAGGGCAAGTCTACTTTCTTGGCTTTCTCTATTGTTATTGTTGCTGTTATCGCTGGCTGTTGAACCAAACTCAAACTGAATGAATAAACAATTTTAATGAGTGACTAATACAACAAAACATGATTCATTATCATCATAAAAAATTGAAAGAAAAAAATATTTATGAGAGAATTTTTAGAAAAAAAATACGATTTTTACACTGAATTTCCCCGGTTTTAGAATTTCAAAAAGAGCCAACACAAAGTAAGTACAAAACATTTAGCATTCTACAAAATTTTGGCAAAATTATAAAATAACTTAATAAGAAAAATTTAAAAAAAGAAAATTTCGTACAGACCTACACCAGAAAAATGTTAAAAGATCATTTCTGGACATAATGTTAAGAAAATCTGCAACAGCATAACTCCATGAGAAATATGACAAAATATCTTTTCTCGAGCTGGTTTTTAAAAATGTCACCCTGAATTGGCTCTTATTCTTATATTAGTACATGAATGTAAAATAGTAATGTAAAATCTAACAAAAAAGTAATTGTGACAGAAATACTTTGCAACATTTACCCAAAAAGGCTGTCGGTACGATTATTAAAAATTTTGCTGTCATAACTTTAAAATTAGGCCTATTTTACACGACATGTAATCATAAAAGATAAATTTTGAAATAGTGCTCACAAAAAAAGTTCTGATATTTAATTTTAGAAAGTTCCAGAACAAAAAATATATATTTTTTTTCAATAAGTTTTCAATAACAGAAAATTTTGTTACAAAAGAAAAAAAAAAAAAAAAAAAAAATCATAAATATAAAACTTATGCTCATTAAATACCAAAACTGTGTAACAAGCATTATATATTTAAATTGAAAGTTCTGACGCAAAAAATTCACTCATCTAGGGTCATTAATTTTTGGTGGCAAGTCTGATAGTGTTTGGCACCACAATAAATGAACCTGGTTCATTTCTTAGTCTAAGATTGTTATTAGGAGAAACTGGATGCAAAAATGCTGCTCTGAAACTTCATCAAATTATTAGACACATGAGTTAAACACTTTTCGAAAAATTTGCTGCATAACTTAAGTAAATAAATTAGATTACGAAATACAATTCATGCATTCCCATTAGAGAAGATATTTGATGGGCGCCATCAAATCATGTTTTGTGTCTAATTGGTCCACCATCTACAACTAATGGCCATGATTACAAAATTTCTGAAATTGACTTATTATATATTATTGAACAAAACAATCAAGGTTTATAAACAAAAGAAGTTATAGAGTATAGTTTTTTACTTTGTTATTTACTAAAACAATATAATACAAATCTATGTGTAAATGTCTTAAAACATAGTATATCCTGTTTTTTCCATTATTTGTCGTTTTTTAATAATCTTTAAACGAAATATATTTATATGTATTTAAAATATAAGTAGGTTTTTAAGCTTTAAAAGTGATGTTTGATACCTTAATTTTAAGTGGTAAAAGGGTCAAAAAAAATCTTCACGGTGACATAACTATTTTTAAAAATACCTTAAACTATAAACAACGGTTTGTTTTTATTAATCAATTTATATGTATTTATGTTGTTCTATGGACATTTTAAGAGTGATTTTCGAACTCTTCGTGTAAAAAACTGTTGAAGTACCAAATTTCAGGTTGATACCTCATTCAGTTCATTAAATAGTACTATTTAATACGAGAGCTGGTCCAAAAAAATAAGCCATGAAAAATGCTGAGTCAGCATAAATTTGCAAAAATTGAAAAATAAATATTTCGAGAACCTTCAGGAGTTAGGTACTTAAATTTTCAGGATTGCCATATTTTCATAATCCCTTTATGTGAAAACTAAAACTAGCAAAAACTAAAACATATGGTGACATTCACTGACTGATTTGACATGGGACGAGTGGCTAATGGATCCAAGAAATATAAAAAGAAACAAGACCCAAGGTTCGAAAGCTTGATGTAAATATACTTGATTATAATCCATAGAGTACTGTATGTGAAATTTGTTTTAACAGTTTCTGAAATAAAAAATCATAAAAAATTGATGAGAGGATAATTCATAGGACTATCACTTCGTTAGTCGAAAAATAGTGGATAGGGAAAAATTCTTCTTAAAGTTTCAACATTACTAATTAAAATGATTATCAAATTTTGAGTTTTAAAAACCCATGGGCCTAGTAACCATTTTTCTTGAATTGAATGAGATTAGTCAAACAAGATGTTTTAGTAAGATTCCTTAATTTATTGACGATGGCAGTCCTATGCAAAAAGAATAATATTATTAATATTTAAAAATGTTACTTCTAAAAAGCTAAAACTTTATGTTCATTCTTAACATTTAGACTCCGAGGTACGCCATAAGGCATTCTCACAGGATCAAAGGTATTTCTATGTTATATAAATAATCAAGTCAAGGCTGCAAAACTATGTCTTTATGACCCCAATCAGCTACTTTTTTTAAAAAGAACATGAAATTTCTATTCAAAAAAATCTAATTTCTAGAGATTTGGATGAGGAAAGCGTCAAGACGCAACTGAATTGTGGTGAATTTTATTTTAAAACTTTAATATAAAAGGTAAATATAAAATGGCTTCCAAGAGGAGGCAGAAGCAGATATTAGAAATGTTGTGAGCGATCTAAATAACGATTCTGATGGTGACAGTGATGACAATTCAGGTAACTTTTCAATTATCTTTGATTATAGCAATCTTTTATATCCATTTTGCTGATTATTTTGGTCAGTGTTGATGTGGTGTTTTGTTTATTTGTTGTTTAGCAGGTCTTTAGATAGCAAATGCTGACTATGGCAATACTTATATAAGAATTTGTACTTACTACACTCTTGATTTGATTCTACCATCAAGTATTAGTAGCAGTAGCGAAAGTATTCAACGATCTTGCTATCTTCAATTCATTTTTTGTTTGGGAAAAATTGAATGACTCAAAATATCACAACTGAAGTCTCGAGGGAAATTGATGAAGGCAATCATATCTTATCATATCCATTTGTGTTATGGGGGATTTTTGTTTTTTTGTGAAATCTGAGTTTTATAGACTTTTAAAAGTATTGTTTATAGTCTTCTATCTTCAATTAAACTAAAAACGGTAAAATTGCATTTGCTTAATATTTTAACCTGTCTCTAACTGATTAATTTTATATCGGAATTGCTATTTCTGTCGCCATTTCCTTAATTATGTTCCTTTTGTTTCATATCTTCACCTCCGCAGGCAATCTACTATGTTAAAGAAAATCTTCAAATATATAAAGGCTGACTTTTATTGGATTTATACACAGAGATATGAAAAAAAGAAGGATAGAAGACGCTTAGAGTCGGGGGAAATTGAATTGTCGTACTTTTTAAACAAATAATTATCTATGATCTCATAAAAAAAAAAATCGATCTCCACCAAACTAGGGTTCGGCAAAGCAAAACGAAAAATTGACTTAGTCTGTTCTTATAAAAACTCTATTTAGTTTATATCTATATTAACTTTAATTCTTTTCACTCGAAACGAGTTACTAGGTACTTTTGCTTTGACTTGAGCTATTTCATGACAACATAAACATTCTCTATTGATGGGCATCACAGAACAGCTGTCACATTTACTACACCAATCGTCTACATCTAAATCTAGCCGATTTGTTTGTAGATGGCTACTTAGCGATTGCGATTCATTTCTTGCACACTTTCTTCAACATTCTCTAAATAAGTTGATGTTCTGGTTCGAATTGGTATGATGATACTGAAGACGTCGTTTAAAAAAAAATAGTTTTGTGAAATATTTTCTTGAAAGTTTGTTTTCTTTGTAAAAACAAAAGTTACAAACTTCTTCTTTTGTATCTTTTTGTTTTCTCTTTTAAATCAAATAACCTGGTTTCTACAAGGTGCTTTAAAAATCTGTTTTGATATGCAGTGAGATATATTTTATACAATATATTATATATTATATTATATACATATTAAATATTGATATTTTAACCATAATAAACCAGTACAAGTGGCTTGATCAAATAATGTAATTTTTTTACTTTTTATATTTTATAATGCAAAAAGTTTTATATCACAAAAAGTAACGTTAAAAGTAAATGTAAGGCGAAAGCTTAAACGTAAGCTCAGTTGTGACGTCAAAACTTCCGGGAGATTAGTATCTTATGTTTGAGATTTGAAAAAAGCACGTCAAAAGGATAGACATTTCGAGCTTAACAATTGAAAACAAAACAGCTGATATATCGTTATTAGTTTTAGAAGGTAAAGAAGGATTATCATGTCAAATCTTATATTTCTATAATCTTTTTATTTAACTTGACATCATTTTTGATGTCCCTTTAAGTAATGTTGAATTAGCTCTCCAAGAAGTAAAAAATAAAGATTCTATCTCAACTGTTCTGGAAATAATATAATTTTGAAGAAGGAAGAAATTGACTAAAAATGATGCACACTCAAAAATGGAGCGGAGTAAAAAGGTTAATAGGTAATTTTAAAAATACACATATAACAGATTTCGTTGCATATTTTAAGAACTCTGTTTAAATTTAAAATTTAATTTAATTTTAAAACGAAGATTTTGAGGAAACATTTAAAAAATAAGCTTAACGAAAGAATTGATGAGAGGCATACATAAAATAATATAATTTATAAAAACAATGGTGCCAGAAGATCATAATTTAAGTTGACATAATACTTATAATGACTTTTTATAGTTTTGTGAGCAACTCCAAATTCTTTTTTAACAAGATAATGAACTTCTTCCATTTGTCACATAAAATGACTGCTTATCTTTGTGAGGAGTTGGAAAAAGTGATAATTATTATAATCATCATCATTAACAGCCGCTTTCCATGTTAACGTGGGCTGAAGAAGATGTTAATGGCTATCTTCTGACCCGAGCTAAACAGTGCTAGGTCCAAACTCAAGTTCTCATGCAGCAAATCTGCTCTTATTACCTCTTGTCATGTGTTCCTTGGTCTATTTCTGGGCTTTGCCCCCCAGAACTATCATTTCTCCACCATTTCTTACCCAGGTATCCTTCTCCATTCTCTCCAAGTGACTCATGGTCTGAATAATATCTTTGATACTACGAATACCTAGCCAGGTTCTTAGTTTATCTGAACCTGTTCTATCTCTCAAGCTGATGTTATATATCCATCTAATCATTCTCATGTAGTTCCTTTTTAAGGAATCTTCCATGTTTCACATCCATAGCATAACATAACTCTTCTGATACAAGCTTTACAAAACCTATTTCTAACCTAAATCGATAAAACTCCTATTGGCAAAGGAACTTTCTAAATTTTCTCCAGACAGAGCTCACCCTAGAAATAAGATCCTTTTTGATATCTCTTCATTACATGTCTAATGAGGCACTGCCGCACATCACTGCAGCTAGAAATACTGCATAGTCAATGACCTCACCTTTGCAATGCTTACATATAAACTAAATGTCAGCTCTTAACCTTCCTGGAATGCCACTGCAATTATTATGTACCCGGTGCTTACATATCTAGCAGCAAAATAAGCTATCACCAACTCTTTTCCTACAACCTTCATAAGGCTACTTTCCAACTTCAAGGTCACTCTTGGTTTCACTGTTGCTAAGACACTGCTATAACAAAAAAATAATCTGTATATAATAACTCCCTTGAACACCCAATTCTGCACTCCATTACAGCCCGCCTAAAACCACAACAAACAACAACAAAGGAATAAGCAATATGGCCAGATGCACATTAAAATTGACACTAAATTCACCATTAAGTAAACTATTGACCCTAACATGACTTCTAACATTGGTGTATAAAGTCTACATAATTTTAACTAGTCACTAATCTTCACCTAATTACCTCATACTTACCTACATACAAACCTACTAGCTTCTTCAGAATCCTGCCATCAGCTTTCTTCAAATCTAAGACAGCAAAAAAAAGATTTCTTTCTTCACTGAACATTTTTCCTGAAACTTTTTGAGTAACTATGTTGCATCTGTAGCACCATGCACTAGAATAAAACTACATTGCATCTAATCTATTGCTTTCGCTAAGCAGATTATCAATTAATCTCTTAATTATTACTTGATCAACCGACTCCAATCCTCTATAGTTACTTCTTTCTAGAGCAACACCCTTTCCTTTGAAAGAATTAACTTGTTTGCAAATTTCAGTCATCATAGAATTTATTCTTATCTTCCTCACTAAATCCACATTTTCATGCATAAACTGATACAGAAGCAACAATCTTATAACCTATCCAAAACTGGATCACCACAATGCGATCATTGACATCAACTATTTTTTTTTCTGCTTTAAATAATCCTAATAATAATAATCCTCCATAACCATCGCTATCACCTCTACAGAAAAGCTTATTAAGTTTGAACAAGAAATCATCTGGAACATTTAAAAAATGTCGTGTTTAGACCAAAAATGATCCTGCTCGACTCATTACCAAAACAGCAGACTTTTTAAAAATTCGCTCAAAGGTTCTTAAGGAAATAATTTTGGAATCGAAGGACAAATAAAATGTTCGGAGAGACAAAAAACCACAAAAAATCATTTATTAATTTAAAAATGAGACAATAGTTGAATTTTTTTGAAAATCTAAAAAACTACAAAACCTTTCCTTCCAACATATTTAAAAATATTCCACAATTATATGAATGTTTTAAGCAGAAACATCTTTTTTAAACAGACTGATCATGAAACTTGAAAGTTATGCAAAAGATCCAAAAAAAAAAAAGAAAAAAAAAAATAATAATAATAATAATAATAGTTAATAGTGAAACTCAAGCTTTTTAGAATTTACTTACAGTTCTCGGAAGATTCTGCTGCTGTTTGATTTCATAACAGTAATCAGTCTTGCTAACATTATATCTACTTGTGCTACTATTACCAAGAGGTCTGACTTGCCTTTGCAGTTCAACAAATTCTGAATGACTTTTAAAGTACAACTCTTTCCATTGGTCTTTCCGTTCACGCTCGTTTTGTATTTTAGTTCTTAGATAAGTTGTGTTCTAAATAAGCATTAAAAGTTAGTAAAATATTAATAAAATTTACATTAAGAAATTACTCTTTTTAAAGCACCTGTATGTTTTCAGTTTAAAAAAAAATTATTTTTCTTATTTCTTTTCTGCAAAAGAGTAAATTATGACAAAAATCATGTCTTCTATAAGCAAATTTATTTCAAGAAAGATTTTTAGAACTTATTAAATATGACGATTACAAACATAATTTTTCGTGCGGATTATGTCCTCTATGATGCATTTATTTTAAAAAGATTTTGCAATCAACAAAAATGTGGAATAACTGAAAAAAAAACCTGAAAGCAAAGAGCATTTTTTTTTTTTCAGGAGAAAACTACATTATTGATAGATTATTTTATTTCAAAACAATTAAAAAAAAAAAAAAAAAAAAAGACCACGCAGCAAATAACAAAAAAAAATCAATTTTTAAATCATTATATCAATTCTCACTATGTCATATTCTGTTCTGTATTTGTGAACCATGTTTTCCAGTTGATTGTTCTCTATATGTAACATATTACATCTTCCTTCTAACTAAATTATAAAAAAGTTAAGCAACATGACAGAAAATACAAATTAAGTATTAATCAGAAAGAACACAGTACTGAAGTAATGGCAAGAAACAAGGCATGCATGAAATAAGGAATAGGACAATAATGAAGGAAAAACCCATACGATATTGGTGTTTATAAATCTAGTTTTGGTAGATTGTAATAAATAAACTGATGATTGGAGCCTAAAAATTTAAAGTAAAAACTAGACATGCTACACTAGACCCAGAAAATTTAAAGTATAAAATCAAAGAAGAACAATAAAAATAAAACATCATCAGGTATGTGCCATATTGGTTAAATAATGACTCTGACACCACTTCAAAAAAATATAAACTCAATTTTGAGAAATTGACTAAATGTGAAATATGACTTAAACATTACTGAGAGCAAACTTCAAAGGATTGGGAATTTATGGAACAAGTACCAGCTGGTGCTGCTGCAAGCAACGACGATGATACCAACATTCCACACCCAGTGGATATGGTTGTTGATAGTAAATATATTTATCAAACATATCATAAAGAGAAACAGAAATAATTTTGGGTATGAATAGCTTACTCAGTGTGGATGGCATTCACCCAATGTGTGGCCCAACGATAAGAAGCTGAGCTGCATTATAAGTCTTCATTGCAAAGCGGCCGCTAATTATCGTTATTAATGATGATATGTATTTTTAAGTTTTAAATGTATACAATACCCATTTAATAGATATTTTCAATGAAGCAGGCCTTGAAATTAGCCTTGGAAATCGGCACATTTTTGTCGAGGTTTTCAATTGAATTTCTGAGTATATTGAAAGTAACTCAGGTGACTTTTTTATGAAGATATTACAAATTAAAGGGTTGCCACAAGCCTGGAAAAACTGGAATTTAGACTTTTTCAAAAAGTCAGAGAAGCCTGCTAATCTTTATGTTTTACTAACTACCAATTAATATTGAACGTATGATTGACCATATATAAGATTTTAAAATCAATTCGTAGGAGCTGCCATTTATTTGCATTTATGACCATTACCATTATCATAAAGTGATGTTTATTTTATAGGTGTCAGTTCTGCGACTAATCTTCCTGCAAATGGTGATGTAAATGGTGCAGACGATGATGTTGGTGTAAATGGTCAGACGATAATGTTAATATAAATGCTATAAAATTTGATAGAGCCTCTGATGATGTTGTTTCTCCAATAAAAAAAAAGAGAAAAAAGGGAGATGATAAAATGGCAGATGTGTTAAAACATCTGATGTTACGTCCTTTTAAACGTATAGAAGAATGCTTAGCAAACATTTCAGAAGAGAAATAACAAGAAATAAATAAGGCATTCTGGGAGCAGAAATATAATGACTGAAAGAATTGGAACGTCGATCATATTGATCAAGTCGCAACAAAAAGGCAATATGGTTTACGGCTATATGCGCCACCTCCACGCACACCTAATTGGGCTCAGGGGCACGAAAAATCATATGCATTAATTGTGAAAACATACACCTAGACCAATGGTCAAAGGGTACTTTTTTTCATTTTAGCCTGTATCCATAGGCCCAAAATTGTGCTAGGTGTATGATGACCATACCCCTGGTCATTTATTCATGAGCAGGCCTGCATAAGCATTCTGATAATGATGTCAATAAACAGCAAAGTAAGTATTTGCACCACCTTGTCTATACTTATCACCAGAATTGAAGATCAAAGAAATGTTTACTGATTATTTAGAGTAATGGGTAAAATGAAAAAAAAAATTTTGTTGGGTATTTGAAAAAACTTAATATTAGTTTTGCAAGGCTTGGCAATGAAGACTGAAATATACGCACAAAGCAACACACATGTTCAAGAAAATAAAAGAAACAACAACAACGATGAGTTTTCCAGCAAATCAAGCTATGATGAAAGAGTAAAAATGAATGGTAAAATTCAGAGGGAGAAATTTACTGACACAAACGAAATATGTGAAGAAATAGATTGCCAGAAATTTTTATTGTGGAAATTTCACAAAGAAAAATATGTTGTGACAAGAATTACATATGATTTTGATAAAAGATTGGTTAAGGATGATGCAGGTAATATCTTGTATTTATTATCAGACATACAAAAGGTTATACTAATCCCACAACTGCCTGGCTTCAAAGTGTGTCTTTTTACAAAGTGTGGTGTAGTAATTAATCAATCATTTGCTCCAATTAACAAAGAAGAAGTTCATTTCAGAGAAGTACTTGGTGTTCTTTGGCATGAAGGCATTTGTGGACGAAATGACAACCTCCTTTCTGAAGGTACTGCAGTATGTTGATTTCAGAGACCATCGTAAATTTGTAATATGGCTAGATAAATGTTCTGGACAGAACAAAAACTTGACATTGTATATTACTTTAGTTCATACATTAAATACAGCAAATAGGCCAATCAAACAAATACTTTAGTTCTTCACTGTTCGTCATACATTCATGTCAGCAGACAATTTTCATCGTAAAATCGAGCATGCGATCAAAAGTACGCAACAGGTTTGCGAGTGGAATGATTTTCTAAAATGTGCTGAAAAATCTGGGAAATAATATGAAATGAAAAATCATGATTCCAAGATATATGTAAGTGGGTTGATCCAAAGTGCCAAATCAAAAAAAAACCAGGCTACCTCTTTAAAATTAAAAACTATACATCTTTGTCTCTTAAGACAGATCACTCGGATCGTGAATTCAAAGTAGATGAATTTCTAGAGAAAAACGTTTATGCCAAAATAGAAAACGGTTCTTACAAAGTTCTATCAACTATGGTAAAAACGTTACAAAAAATACTGCATTGTTATGAAATTGGCACCATTCATAAAAAGTTCTAGGCTGCAATTTGATAATGTCACGTTCATAGGTATTATGATTCAGACTTCATAATTACTAGAAAACTAGTGTCATAAAACATTTTTTAAATTGGACATTTTTTGCATCAAAGTTTGGAATCAATTAAACCATAGCCAAGTCATATTTATTGAATTGTACTGCAATATTAGTGAATTACATTGTCGCTGTTGATATTGTGCTATTATATTCATTGCAAATAAATTTTGTGCTCTAAAAAATTAACTTGCAAAGTTAATATGTTAATTTTTCAAAGTTAATATGTTAATAAGAAAAAATTTTTACTTCCTTTCAGAAAACAAATTCAAACAAATTTCTTTTCTTTTCTGAAAGAAAGAAGTAATCTATAATTTGGAGACAAATAAGAATTTTGAATGCAAAAAGAGTGGAATTTTTAAGAAAATTTCAAACTAAAAAGGTCATATTTAAGCACATCAGGGTCTAGGTCTAGTACAGGAAAACAAGATTTTTTTTAAAGAATCTCAAATATATGCAGTTCTTATATTACAAACTTTCAGAAAAAACAAACAATTAAAAAAAAAAAAAAAAAAAAAGACAAATGAAGAAGAGAGGTCCTGGCAAACCCACTGGAAGTGTGATAAAATAAACTGTAAAATAATTACTTCTTTTATAGTATTAGTAAATCTGAGTAATTCGTCTCTCCAATGATGATGCGATTCCTCAGTTGGTTGAGATTGTCCAACTTCTGATTTTATCTGTCTTAGCACAGCGCTGGGTTTAGAAAATGACTAAAACAATAACAGAGTTAAGGAAATAAACATATTTAAATTTTTCAAAAGCTGTCTAAAAGGAGTTAGTGGGAAAAAAGTGGGAAAAAAAAAAAGAAAAAAACGTTAGTCTGAAAGGGCTTAATGAGAAGATTGTAGTTTATTTCTTGTAAACAGATAAGTTTTACAAGAGTTTTGTGAATCATGAAAAGTAACTACATTTTAAAACTAACAATCTCTTAATAATTGTAAAAAGAATTAGGTTCTTAAAAATTTTAAAAAGATACTTAGTGGCACTTTTAAATATTTTTCCATAGTATTCGTACTTTACGAATAAAATGTTATATAGTATATGAACACTGAAGATATCAACAGAGTGTATCAAATAAATAAATATAACAACAATAATATATGTTTTTGTTTAAGTACAGTTTGTCTCAGGGGATAAAATCCTAAATTTCTAGTTTTCACTAAAATTCACTAGATAAAGCTATTGACATCAATGTTTCTCTTTTGTATAAAAGCTTTTAATATAAAGCAGATTTTTATTTGTTGTTACATTTTTTTATTATGTAAACTTTTTTAACTTCGTAAATTTTATAATTTTGTTGAAGGTACTGCGAAGTTGTGAAAAAATTTAAGTCCCTAAAAGATCATTATGTCTAAAATGGTACAACACTAATCTTTCCTGATTTTTTCAGTGAGCAATTTTATTTGAAACTCATAATTGTAAAATTTTCATTTATCTGTCTAAATTACTTTGATAAGATTTAGCATGTGTACATTTCAAAGTTATCTCTAAATCATGGTGATTACATTTGTTGAATTTAAGTACAGTAGCTGCGATGTTACTTATATAGGTTAAAGTATTCAATGTCTCAAAATTTAAGGCTTTTGAGCACCTTGGAATTTTACTTCTTAAAGGAAAATATTTACAGAAATTGTTCGACACTCATTCTTCCTACAGTAAGACACTTCTTATTACTTCAGTAATAACTTCTTAAAGAGCATCCTGCTTGTTATAAAATTTTTTTTTTATCATTAATAGATACCCCATTAATTTTAAAATAGGTGGAATTTTTATCAACAGAGACAAAAATTTATTTTAAACAAAAAATTTTATATTAAGGCTACTACATCTTTTATTGATACTTTGTAGGTATTTCAGAGTTCATACAGATATTTTGAAATTTCTTCCTGAGTCTTGTTGAAAAGTGTAAAATTTTCCTTGAGTTTTCATGCAAAAAGGATATGATTTTTCTTGAGCAAGCCCAAATTATGTAAGTTTTTCTCTGAATGTATAGCTGTAAAATGTATAGCATATTTTCATTTTTTTCTTTTTTTTAATAGATTCCTGCATGGCTTGAAACCACTATTAAGCAGGAAGCTAGAGAGGAGTTAAAACTCCACACCAACGTGCTAATCATAAGCTGACTGGACAATACCTAAATTTAAACCTATGATTTTGTGGTTTGGAATCAGTTGCTCTACCAACTGATTATAAATAACCAGAATTATATAGAAACATTCACTTGGAATACTTTATTAATGCCAAAACAGAAATTATTGTTAAAAGAACCAAACTTATTTAATTTTTTTGAGAATCCTTTGATTACATACATAATATTGGCTCATTGTTTTCCACAACAATAGTGTCAGATTTTGATGTACTAGGTAATCTCCTTTTGATTAGACCATTTTATTGGTTTTAACTTTCAATAAAATTTGTTTCTAATCTGAGTGGACTTTGTGACCTTGCAGCATGACTAATACTTGCGACCAATATTAGAAAATTTGAAATTGACAAATCAATGCCTTGAACCTTTTTTAATCTTAACCTAGAGTTAAAACAGCTTTCAACAACAAAAAATTCTAATCAAACAAAACTAATTATATGCGCCTTAACCATGAAAAGTTGTCATCATGTGGATATGATTTATCAAACTTCTGTCACACCACAAAATGCTAACCTAAAAAAACCAGAGCTGTTAAAAATAATATATAGTTTCGGCAAAAAAGTCATAAAATAATATCATTCAACAAAATTTAATTAGCATAAAAAAATTCGAAAGTTTTCTTTTTTTTCTTCAAAAAAAAATTTAAAATTTCCTAACATTTCAACGGAATTCGAATTTTTAAGTAAAATATACAAAATGTCCTTTTCAGACACAATTTAAATTTTTCTTTGACTAGATGCCAAATCAGGTATATTTTTAGACACCCGATATGCAGTAAAAGATATTATTATTTAAACATACAGAAAACAAAACTTCAGCAAAAATCGTAGGATCCTAAAAAACCTATCATATTTACTGGTAATATTCAGTCAAAAACACAGAAACATTTCAATCTCTGAATCAACTGCTCAACATGAATGCATTCATTAGCAATTTACAGGCTCTTTGTAGCTTCTTGAACACTAAGTTCTTCTCGACCTTTTAAAAACAAAGGGATTACTAATCAGGGGCTCATTTAGAAAATTATTTTTGGCGGCGTTAGCCACAAATATTTTATAATTCAGGGTTTGAATTCATATTCACAGTTTTTTTTTCCTAATCTAGGATGCCTTCTCTCCCTCCCTTTTCAGCGCAGCGCACCATGGTTGCGCTGCACTGAGAAAATTTTAAAATATCAATCTGTAGAATGGCTCTCACAGCTATTTCCAACATCTGCAAATGCCTTTACAATCTCAATACCCAAGAAGGATAAAAAAATATATGTTGAGCGCTCAATATACGAAAATGCTTACATTTTTAAATTTGCGATGTTATGTAAGTATTTTGCAGAATTGCTTTGATTTTCACAAATGTCTTACTCATAATTATTTTTTATCAAAACATGTTATTTTCAAACGTACATTGTTTTACTTCATGTCCCTTCATCTCTTGAGATATAATGATAATTTTCATAAATATTATTTATGAAAATATATATTTATACTTAGAGAAGAATATTTGAGCGCCTGAAAATTTAATTCTATAATCTTTCATTTTAAGGCAGGTTTAAAAATAATAAAATAAATCTGTAGCCCTAATCTTAAACTAACGGTACTTTGCGCGAGCATACTCCAGTGACATACATATCCAGAGATTATTTGAGGATACCGTTTTGCTCGTATAAAAACGCACGCATCTTAGTGTTAAGCGAAGCCCCCCACCAGACTGAAGGTCAAAAAATTTTTGGATCTTATGTGCGAAACTCTTTGCAGAAAGAAAATATTTTTAAGTAAGATGTACCACTCGACCAACAGGACATACGGCTAAAAAGTAAGGTTATACCACTGACCAATTTACAAAAACAAACATATAAAAAAAAAAGCTAGTTTATATTACAGTGAAATAATTATTGTAAAAAAATTTGCCTTTTGATTTTTTGAATCTCGGAGTCAGCAAAAATGCGAGCACAAAAGATGAGTGGTGTACAAAAAAAACATTAATCTGAAAAAGATGCGTAATTAATAGCAATGCAATGTTCTCCTTCTTCATTTAGCAAACATTTGGAACTACAGCAAAGCAATATTTTCTTTCAATACACTATCTTAAAATTGAAGTAAACCTGCGGATGAGAGCAAATGTGTTTTCAAACTTACAGTACAGGTGTTTAAAACCTACTTAAAAGATCATCTGAAATAAGAAATTTAAAAAAATAAAAGCCGTATAAACAAAAAGAAAAAAAAAAATGTGTGGAAGTTTATGTTAATCTCAAATATATCTTTCTAAATAAGATTATTATACGATATTAGTTAATTTTTTTTTTTTTTGATTAAGACGAACCCACACTTGCTATCATAACTAACAGTTTAAACACTACAGTTTAAGCTGCATGCTTGCAAACAAAAAAAATAACAAAGTGATTATATTTTTGCTGTTTTGACAGGACTGGTAGGTCATGAATAATTAATGAAATTAGGTTGAATTGAAGTAAACTTCGTAGTTACTAAGAATTGCAGTAAATCGTAGACAAACTGTTTATTCATTTTGTGGTAACGTTTTTATTTTTAAAAATGCAAGTATTGTTTTTGTAAACCACTAATCCTATCAAACATCAACTTCTTCTACCATTGCATGGTTGGTACTCCTGTCTGTTAAAAGCGAAATATAATGACACTCTTCAAGTTCTTTCAATCATCAATCATTTCCGCAATCGCTCTATGGCTTTTATATTTTTGACTATTTACTTCGTCATTCATTTCTTGCAGAAAAATCAAATAGTTTATATCAGAATATGGCTTTTCATTTTTTGCTTTGAGGATTTTTTTTGTCCACCTCAGCCATTCGCATTTTCCCTCGCCCAATCTAAGTTTCTTGCAATACACATGAATTGTATGGGTATGCACTTAATTGCTCCTTATTTTCTAAATCAATTGCTTTCATGTGGCTTGCCCTTTATGTGTTACTTTAGACCATCTATTTTTACACTTTGCGCACCGGTTGACCATGTCTCTTTAAACTCCTGAACATGTTTAATTCTCAAAATATGCTTCTTAAATTGCTGACAATTTATACAAAGTATTTGACCGCCAACAACTTCCTTACCAATCTTCAATTTTAAATCAGCTTCCCATTTAAGTATTGTTTTCATTTAAACTATAGTGAAAAAAATATATAAAATACAAAAACTTACAATGGCAGATTACAAAAAACTTTGTAAATAAATATATAGGATCGTGAGAAATATGCTGTGTTGTGTTTTCTTTTTATTGTTCAAATCATCATGCTATTGTTTACAAAACATCACCCCATATTTTTTACACTTTGTTGTACAAAATTAAACACTTCTCCTTTTTTTCATATCACCGCTTATAACACCAATGAAAATCAGCCTTTATATATTTGAAGATTTTCTTTAACATTGTGAACTACCTGCGGAGGTGAAGATATGAAACAAAAGGAACTTAACTAAGGAAATGGCGACAGAAATAGCAACTCCCGTAATTAATCGTTCAGAGACAGATAAAAATATCAAGCATAAGAAACTTAAAACATTTTTACTTTAATAAAGACTATAAACAATACTTTTAGAAGTCATAATTTTTTTAAAAAATTAGGTTCGCTATTCCTAACTTTACACAAACAATTGCTTCGCAATTTCCTTCCCCTTCGTGAAATTGCTTTGCAATTTGCGAAGCGTGCATGCAGCAATTATGATTATGAATTTGCTAACACTGCGGTCAACGCCGATTGAATCGTGCATGCTATTATTCTGTACATTAGCATCAAGCAGAAATATTCGAGAAAGAAGATATAATTATGTTAAGTAGTTAAATAGTAATATAAAAAATGAAAGTAGAAAAATGTTCCACTGCAAAAGATATTACCGAAATATAGTAAAAACAATTATTATTTCAATTTTGTTTTATCTCTTTTTTTTTTTTTAAAGCGCCCAAATTCGATGTGCCCAGAAGCCATGTATTGCTGTCATTTTGGACTTACATCAGCCCCTGCTAATGATACACCAAGAGGGCTCAATTATTGAGAGACCGTAAAACCTTTTTCAGCCATGCATTGAATTCTCAGGTTTGTTACATTTTTAGAACATTTTCAATGACAGGCAGTATCCATTGTGAAGTTATTCCAGACATGGAATAGGGGCTTGCTCCCTCTACAAGTCTTACTCTTCCAAAATACTTCTGAGTTAACGATAGAGGGAAATGTTTGTCGTATATATGGGTACCATTGGCAACTTTAAATCCATCTTTTCCATGGCGTCTTTTGATCAAGCTAAACCAGTGTTTAATAACTCCATCTTTTTTATAAGTATTGTTTTTGACTATTTTCCTTTCATAATTTAATTTATAAAGTAAGTTCAGAACAACGATATGCAGTAGATTTTATGTCAAGAGATTGATATTTATATTCACCTGTCATTGCCATGTTTTTTTAAAAGCTCTGTTAACTAAAAATAAACTATTCGGATATTTTTGAAAGAATGCACCTCAGAAAAAGATTTTTTTGGCTTCTCAAACTGTTTTAGCTAAATATTTAGCTGTATATTCCCAAAATAGAAACTGAAAACTTTCCAGATAAATGTTAATGACTAAAATTTTCTATAGGAGTAAAAAAAAAATTGGTCTGAATTTTCAAGCATAATGAACAAGTTGCATGTAACTTATGGTGTCAGATTATAAAACATTTTCCCAATTTGTTTAATAGTTTTCATGGTCACCTGGACTAATTTAAACTCTTGCTTAGTTTTACCCTTGGTTATAAACATACCCAGACAGATCAGTTAGTAGAGTATCTGACTCCAAACCACAACAATATGATTTTAAACCCGAGTATCTTCAACTCAGCATATCGTTTAGTTTCCTGTTGAAAAATAGAAAAGCATCTGAAATTTTACTGAAGCCCATTTTGAAAACATAACATTACAGCAATAATTCTAAAAAAATACTGTCTTTCCAGCTTTCGGTTTGCGTCTTAATTAAGCTCCTATAAATATTTAAAATGGTCAAAAACTACCAGAAATGAAATTTTCCAACATTTCAGTAGAACCAGAACTGAATCTCTGGTAAAAACTACAAACGTGTCTAATTCAGATAAATTTTCACATACTATTGGAAAACGAATAAGATTAAACAGTAACAAGTATATATAAATTAACAGCATATTACCAATGTGTTAGTATTTAACGTGGGGCCAACAAATATTTTTCTGACCAAGTTATTTCAAAGGGCGCATGAGTTTGGTTCTGGTGTACTCAGAGTTTCCATTTAAGATAATGTTTCTGAGGTGGTTTTGAAACTACAGCACTAGGATCTGGAGACCAATGCCTTATCAGCTCGGATAGAAAACCTTAACTTATTCTACATCGAACAAAATTGAAATAACTATTGGAAATAATATTCTTTAATATCACACAAAATCTAACCAAAATCCTAACATACTTCTTGAAGATATCAAAGAAAAAAACCAAATTGGCATAAACCATTGGCATATTCTTGGGGGATTTTGACACAAAGAAAAACATATTGCGATGCCTTCTTATAATGTAAAAAAATTTATCTCACCAAAACTTCAAATTGTTTTTTTGACTATTTCACATCATTTATCAAGCCTCTTAAATTAAAACTAAATCCGGTAAATAGTTTTATAGCAAAGAGAAAGCCCTCGGTTTGTTGTATATAAAACTCAAAGTCAGTTCAAATTCAAATATATCACATATGTCAGTATTGAGAAACGTATGAAAAAATTGATACGACCAAAATCACCTGGAATTTACCATCACAAATGCTAAAAGAAGTTGTACCACCATCGTTATGTTTCATTATGAGCTTATCCATACAGACAAGCATATTTCCTAACGAGTGGAAAAAATCGAGTGATCGGTAAAACTAGTGCTTTAGAAAACCATCGACCGGTATCCGTGTTACCTGTTATATCAATTAGCTGAGTGACTATTTAGGATCAAACAAACTGCTGACTGAAGCACAGCATGGATTTAGAAAGAAGAGATCCACAGAAACAGCTGTTATCTGTTTTACTGATTATATTGATAAAAAAGCGCATGTTTTATCAAACTCAGCAAAGCGTTCGACACCATTACTCACAGCAAACTGATATCGCACCTAAAAAGTTACGGATTGCTTGGTATAGAACTTGAATGGTTTAAAGATTATTTTTTCAACCGTAAAATTGTTGTGTCATATAATCAAATCCATTCCAGTGAAAATTTTTTGATGTCAGATGTTCCTCAAGGGTTAATTCTTGAAGCATTTCTCTTTACAGTATTTTTCAATGACATTGCACAACACTTAAAGAAAGCAAGGTTTATAAAATATGCAGACGATGCAGTCATTTTCGTTTTTGAGATAAAGATTTTTGCCTAATTGAAAAGCTTTTGCACAGGAACTGAACGTACTTTCCGAATGGTTTGAAGAAAATGATCTCATTGTAAACTTAAAAAAAGAAAAAACAGAATTAATATTGTTTGGCACTAAATCATATATCAGTAGAACATCTAGACCGCTACAAAGGGTTACTAACATAACTGAACCATACAAATACCTGGGTGCTCTACTAAAAAATAATCTTAGCATGGGTGACCAGTTCGATACTTTGTATAGGAAAGCTTCCGGTCGACTTACACTACTAAACCTTTTAAAAGACGAAGTGCGTGTGTTGCTGCAACTTCAATTTACACCCAAATTATACAGCCATTGTATACCTATTACAGAGTTCTTTATTTAAACTTGAATCAAACAGAACTGAAGAGCTTGAACTCACTACATCAGAGAGCAAGCCAAATAACAGAACCAAACCTGGCAATTAAACTTTCCAAACTGATCGAAGTGTTAAAGAAAGCCCTGAAGTTTTTCCAAGATGCTCTGAACGAAAATTTAAAGATTTCCACAAATATTCTAATCTCAGTTAAAGTTTGATCAACACCAGAAACAGTGAATGTATGCTGTTATTTCCAAAAGTTAAAACCGAATTTGGTAAAAAATCCAGTAAAGTTTCTCAGTGCAAAAATTTTCAATAAATTCCCTTTGAAAATTAGAAAATATGTCACGTCATTCAAGGAATTTATTTCAGAACTGAAACCTTAACTGTTTCAAACATTTTTCTACATGACTGAAAACCACCAAATTAGCACTCATACTCCCTTGAATACAATAAGCCACTGAAAGTTTAATAAGAACCCAGTGGCTAGAGTATTTATATTAAAAAATTTATAAAAACTTTAAATACTGACCATTGATGTGAATGTGTTTGTTTGTAATATCCAGGTAGCAACATAGTCTTTTCCAAGATATAAATTATATATAAATTTTTTTTATAACCCAATGATAAGTATTGCAAATTTGGATTTAGTGGTGTAACCTCAAGAAATGGTTGGTTTTAGGGTATTTTATCAAAAAATTTACCATTGATAACCAATTATTAGTTTTTTCAGACAATTCAAAGCAGAATTTTTAGGGGGTTTTTCAATCTTTTGAATTACTATGAAGTTACACCACTTGGTACATTTCAGCTATTGACAACAAAATATAAAAAACCAAGGAAAATGCAGTATAATGGATACTATCTAGGCATAAACCTTTATATAAAATTAAACCACTTCCTTTTCCAATATATATTATACTTCAAATATATTTGCCATCACTTCGCTAAAGGCTATAAGGGTCTAAAATATCTTACTTTATTCTTTCTAAATCAAAATGAGCACATCCATTGAACTATGTACCAGGGACACCATAATTTTAAAAGGGCGATTAAACACTTGTCTAATTTTTTCAATTTTTGACCGGGTAAAAATTCATGGCTATAAATTTGGAAAAAATCATGAAATTGTTGGTATAAAAATTTCTAGTGTAACACAGGGTGTAACAAATGGTGTACGTTCAATACATACGTACATTTTTGCTCCCTATCATAAACTTACATATTCATTTAAAAAATTAAGTTGGCCAGGATTTTACTAAAACTGATGATTCATACGTACATATAGATATATATATATTGTTGAAGTATGGTTACTTGAAGCAATATTTTTATTTTAAGATTGCTTTAAAATCCATTAAAAACTCTTCTCTTAGCCTTAGCTTTATTCTATAATTTTAAATGTAATAAGGAAGTAAACGTACATTAATCTTTAGGCTGTTTTAAAAAAAAACTTATGTATTTCTAAACTATCATTCTTGCTTCCTAATATAATTCTCGATTTTGACGAAATTTGTGGAAATTTTTAAAATTTATAGATGATTTCTAGTAAATAAATTGATACCACTTGTCTAAACCTGATCATAGAGTTTTCAAACAAATTTTTGTACAATTGATAACATTGGATTATGACCAAAACAACAGTGATAAAAAAAAATATATAAATACCTCTGGATAAGTGGTATGTGAATTTAATGTTTTCCATATGGACAATTTCAAAACTTTTACTATATTAGAAACCTCTTCGTTTTTATCATAGAAATCTGAAAACTGTTCAGGAATCACTTAAAACATTACAGAGCTGCTTGCACAGAGTACCAGTTGCAACACTTTGATGTTTTTTTTTTTTCATGAAAAAACTGTAAATTCTCAATATTTGATCAGAAACACAGCACCATTACTTTATTATTATGTAATTAATTCATGTCACAGATTGGTCCGCTCTTTTGGCATCATTTTTTATAGATTAAACTATAAAATAAGAAATTAATTAATGCTAATAATATTCAATACATATTTTATAACTTAAAATTGTAAAAATTTTTTTTATGAATAGCAGAATTTCACACTGATTTTCAAGCATGAAAGAGGTAAACTGAAAGCTTTTAACCCAATCTTCATGTAATAATAGATTGGTAATAAATTTCTTTTAATAAAATGCATGCACAAATACAAAATGGAAATAGATTTTCATAAGCAGAGTTTAAATTTAAGAAAATTAAGACAAAATGTAGCTAAAACTAGAATCATGTTATTGTATACCAAAATTTAAGTGTACTTGGAAAAAAATCAACAAATCTGGTATCATTAGAAATGTTAACTTGTGGAAATTAGTTACAAAAAGCATAGATCTGCTTTAGGCAACAAATTCTATATTAAAAAAGACAAACATATTTTATCTATATATATTTCATCTATATATAATGTAAGATATATAATTACAGATAGGAATGGTATTTATGGTATTTATCTAAAAATATATAATTTTTAACTCATTATAACTAATTATTGTATAGTTTATTCCGTACTTTATGCACTAAAGAGGATTTTAGCTCTAATAGCGATTCGAGCTGTAAAAGAAGGTCTTGATTTTTTTTTTTTTTTTCAGTTGCAGGCAACGAAACAAAATTGAGTAGTATAATGGCGTCTTGGAGTTTTGAAAACTTATCAAACTAGAAATGAATTATCCTTGATTATCTTATCAATCAGTAAATACAATCATTATTAATATTATTCTTTTTTCTTGGTTTGCTGCTGCACTTGTTTCGCATGTTGTCGGTAGCCACAACTTCTTGTCAACCAAATAAAGCTGGCTGGTTAAAAGAGCACGAGGACTTAAAAATAGGAAGAATGACAGCGAGCTTATTATTATTGGCGATTCAATTGCTGAAGGTGTGAGTCGTTATCGCAAAGTTCGTGATGCAATTGGAGATTTTATTAACGCTGGTGTTGGAGGAGACAAAGTGGAGAATGTTTTCTGGTGCGTGTCTTCACTCAATTCAATAACAACATTCGATCGATTGTTATTCATTGTAGAACAAAGAATCTGAGCGATCATTCACCTTGAAAAACCTCTAATGGTTTGTTGGAGATTTGTATATATGTTCGTAGAAACTACCCTTCCATCAATCTAATTGTTCCTGCTATTCTTCCTCGTCTTAGTAACTTTTTCACTGGTCGAGTGGCTCAGACTAATGTACATATCCGTAATATGTGTTTTAAATTCAACATCACATTCGTTGATCACTCAAATTGGCTTGAAAAGGCTGGCAACATTCAGGAAGAATTGTTTTGGATCGATGGCCTACATCTCAATGAACAGAGTAGCCTTAAATTGGCAATGGAATTTAAACTTGCGCTTTATCTGAAAAGGATCACAGGTAGGAATTCTTCTTCAAGTCATACCAAACATCTTGGTGTGTTGGGAGGGAGAAAACGGGTTGTTGTCAAGAACACAATATCCTATTGTGGTTTTGAACTTCCTGCTGGATACTCTTCCGCACCTGTTGATGGCAGTCATGTCTCCGATATGGCAAAGCCCACTTTTTCCAGGTCATGTCATTCTCATGTGTAGAAGTTTGGACGGTTATGTAATGTTGTGAGCCAAATCCAAACGGAAAGCTGGCAATTTTTGTGATCTGGATGACTTCTGTGTACCTGTGGGTGGCAGTGAGGAGGGTGTGGGCAACGCCATATGAAAGCCTATTCCTGTAGCTACAATTTATTCTTTGTCAGTTTCCTCCACTGTGAGTTTGGCCATTGTCATCCCTAATTATCGCCATAAATTTTTTGTGGATATATTACGGGTGATAGCTTTCCTGCATGAGTGGGAGATGAAATCGAGCCAGTTGGACGCATGTTTTGTACGTTGACAGGACTTTTACAAGTGCTGCTGGCTGAGCTCCTTTTGAGATTTTTCATTTCTTTAAAAAATCATATTATACCATTATTTAAATATTTAAACTTTTATATGCTTTACTGAACTCAAATTTTTATATTAATTTTATTTTGAATTTTTTTAAACTTTTTATTTATATATTCTTGTTTTTACTTGATTATTCATTGAAGTTTGTATTGATACTATTTACGTCATTTTTTTATTTATATCTAACTAATCTGAAGTGTTTTGCTCTCAGAAATTTATTTCTGTTTGCACTCATATACTGACCTGCAATGATAAATTTTCTCAATCTAATCAACAAGAACGTGTTAACTTTATCAATGAAAAATACACAAAATCCATTTTAAATTTATCGAGACATAAACCAAGTCACCTTTATTATAATTTAAATACTAAATAAAGACACCATTTGGAAACACAGAACCTTGTTTTATTAATTCCCATCTTGATTATTTCTTTGAAATGGTTATTTAAACTTATATTAAAATTTTGGAATCTTTTTTTGATACCGTTGTTCTTAGTTTATTATTGTAAACAGCTGATTTTACCATCTCCTTTTTATCGTATATTTACTGATCAGATGTGTCTGTTACAAACACATCTAAATTCCTTTATTTACGAAACTCAAAAAATATATATATTAAAACACAAATATATAAATAAAAAAATCATTTCATTAACATTTCAATACTTTTGACTTTTTTTGTGTTTTGGGTATTCTTGTTTCTATCCTCAATACTCATTTCCTTGCATTTATAAAATTTTATTTTAAATATGTTACTGTTTTTAAACTCGTATTTTCAGGTATTTTTTATTTTATTACCCTAGTATTTATATTTTTTTAAATAGGACATTCCATTTTTAACTTAGGTCTGTCAAATAGTCAATATGGTCTGTTAAGTAATCAAAATAATGCCTCTGCAGCTTCTCTCACTCACAAAATTTATAAAAATTTCTACAAAAAAATCCTTCAAAACAATTGGTACATTAAATTAAATTTTTTAAATTCTTCTTAAACCTCTTATGTTAACATTATTTGGTGACATCCAAGATTTTTGAAAAAGTAATTGAAGGTCAAACTAGAGAATTTGTTGAAAATGAATACATTATATATAAATTTCAATCTGGATTTCGAAAAGGTTTTT
>JAUZNK010039744.1:0-17400 GCA_035046665.1 Euphysa ruthae
AATGTTGGAATTTGGTCCAGGTCTACTACAATGTGGATATTTGGTATAGATCTACTTGAGGTTTTGACATTTGATCCAGGCCTACGCTAATTGTTTAAGTTTGGTCAATCTATTATTCCAGATGATGGTATTTGGTGAAGATCAAAATCAATGGAAAAAAAAACTTTATCCTTCTAAATTTGTTAAATATATTGGTATTTTAATAGATTCAAATCTTTCATGGCAATTTCACATAAATGAACTTCAAATAAAGTTAAATAGATCAAATAGTATGTTATGTAAAATTTGTTACTACGTTGATAAACCTACTTTTAAAAATATCTCCTCTTCCCACTTGAATTACTGCTGTCAAATCTGGGGGCAAACAGGAAATTATCATATCAATAAAATACTTTCAGCTCAATGAAAATCCATTCGCATTATAAACTATCAACCCTTCAGATCTGATATCTTGGAATCATTTAAAAACTAAAAATTCCCTTATTTTCATCTATGGCAAAAATAGCAAATCTTCTTTCCGTGTTCGATTCTATCAACAAACATCTTCCATCTTCAAGTTCAAGTTTCTTTACTGAAACTTGAATAACTCATAACCATCTAATAATAAATTATAATAATGGGAAACTTTATGCTTCATCCCATGAAACGCAAAATATGGTAAGTATTGTATCATTTGTCAATTCATCTGTGATTGGAATAAATCTCTTGTTTCTTTTGTAAGTTTTTTTCCCTCTCCTTCTATTTTGTCTGGTTATTTTTAAGACTTTTTGCATGAACCTAGGATTTTGTCAAGAACTAAAAAACGATGTCACTCTTTTGGCTAGTTTGTCTGTATGAGTGGCTCCATACAATTCAATCTGTTTTTTTTTTTTTTTTGTAAAAGTTAATATTTTTTTTATAAAATAATTATATAATTACAAATATCATTTCTTTTGTTGTAGGATTGTTTTGGAAAATAAATTATTATTATTATTAGGTGTTTTGAAATTTATAAAAATACCAGATTTGGGTATTTTTCTTAAAGAGCATATATTTTTTCATTCTGCTGAAATTATCCATTTAAAAAAAAACAAATGATAATATCCTGGAATCGGAAACACATAGTATTAATGTAGTGAAGAGTTATATAGAGATTTCTTTTGTGGGAAAAAATAGGGAAAATAGTCTTCAACATTTAATCTATGACCTGGTTTTGATATATGTTAACATTCAACAGACGGGGCTGAATATTTTGGTGTAGTGTTGGAGCAAAGTTTTTATGGCTGGATATGGATGCCCTCTGTGATGCCAACCTGCTTAAAGTATATAGGAATTTAGTCCTTTTATCACACTAGAAAATTTGCCTACCAAGACTAACGTTCATGTAGTAGTTGAGTGAATTTTCCACGCCAAACACTAAAGTGGTTTCTTCCATGTTTTGCAGAAAAATATGCTCAATAGTTTATTCACAAAATAAAAGGAAAGTTTGCTGGTGTTATTTGACCAGAAGATGGATTTAATCAAAATAATTTTAGGACTATCTTTACCATTTGAAATGAGTTTAAAGATTCCTTTGCAGAGCATATTTTACCCGTAAAGTATGAGATGGTGAGATCCACTTGAGGTGGTAGATTTGAAGATGTATTTTGGAAAATATTGATGATATATAAACCTTTTCGTGCCAATTCTAATGTATAAGCTATAAAATCACCTTTGTTTGTCTAAAATATCTTCTTGGATTCCCTTTTACTTTTATCTGAAATTCAACACAGCTTGTAACCTCATGTTCAGAAGCTCTGTCAGTCAAAAACATTTCAAAATCCAGTTTGATGTCTAGTGCAAACAGTTAAATTGCCTATGGGATAATTTACCGTGATGGCAAGTTTCCTAGTGTTTGACCCTACAAGAAAATTAAAATATTAATTTTTAAAGATAAGTTTTTTTTTAAATTTTTTTATCAGATATTTATTCTTTTAATCATATCTAGCTTAAGGCACTTATTTCTTGTCAACTCAGGAATCGAATTAACTTTTTGAAAACGATTAATACTATTTAATCCCTTCCTCTTTGCTTCCATCCCCCTCTTCTCTCCCTTTCCTCTTCCCTTCCTTCCCCACACCCCTTTCTTCCCACACACCTTCCTCTCCCCTGCAACCTTCCCAGTGCAGCCCACCATGGTTGGTATGTGCGAAGAAAAAAATTAAACTTACTATTACTAGAATGGCTCTAACAGCTGTTTCTGGCCTCTTTCAAGGAATTTTGATAACCAAGATATTAGCAAGCATATTAGCAAGCAACCATGTGCAAATGCTACTATGTTTGTTTTTAAATTATGTAGGGCTGCAAATAAGCGTCGGTCAAAGGTCAATTCCGATAGATTAGTGGTTTTTTCATCTCAAATCAGTTTCTCTCAGACGTCGTGTCCAGGAAAAATAAAGATGAGAAAACTAATTTAAAACGTAATAACAAATAAATCAAAGATAAAAAATTTAAAACTATTATCTTATAATTTTATTTAGAAAGAAAATTTTGAGAGATCAACTTAAGCTTCTACTCCTACATGCAAATTTTTATATTTTAGTTGATCTTTTAAGTAGGTTTTAAATATCTGGACTGTAATATATTTGTAATATATCTGTACATATTTGTTTTGTTTTTGAATTTATTATTACTGAATAATTAGTTCTCGCACACAGATTTAATTTTAAATGAGTAGGTTTCTTCTTACCATGCTGTATTTAAGTTTCTTGTAAATAGTCTTTCAAAAACATGACTGAATAAAATAAATTTTTTTTTTCCTGTAGTTATAAAACTAAATGAGGAAAATAAGATTCATTTGAAAATAATAAAATGAAAATAATTTTTTTCATTTGTTAATTTATCTAATTTTTAAGACAGCTAACAAATATCAATTACTTTAAAATAGGTGTGTTAATCTGCAGAAAATTAATATTTGGGGTTTAACTTTTGTTGTAACCTTGGGCACATACACATTAAATATGTATAATAATTATAAAATGGGATGTGATTATTTTTTAATAAAATAATTTGAACTTATTTCAATAACAACAGATGAACCAGGAGCTATCCAAGAATATAATTTGACGTATTTACCGTGATTTGTATTTACATATATTACTTTTCATTATCTTAACATAATAACATATTGTTATCAAATCATCTGTTGTATTTTATTTTTAAATACATAAAAATGTGATTTATTTTCTTCTTTATTTGAAAGTTCTTTCTTATTCCCCATAGCTACAGTAAACAATAATTAGGATATAAAATTAGGATTTTTTTCGTGTGGAAATAACTATATATCATTGATGGAAAAATAAATTCTCCTAACTTGTCGTTTCAAAGAAGTCGTCATATTTACAATATCGTGATACCTCTTTATGGTAATAAATGTTATAAAATAATCACATTTAAGCCTATTAAATAATTATTTTAACACCCTAACTGCTTTTTCTTTGAAATATAGATAAAGGTAGAAAATATGTCTAAATTTTTAATTACACATATTTATTTCGTATCCAAGGTTACGGATAAAAGACCAAAAATATTAAAAATCTGCAGAATTTTACTTATTTTGTAATATTCTATTTAAACCTATATTGAATGTTGTTTTTAACTCCAACGGAGGGGTATCCTTTAACATATTCCGTAAAATTGAACTTTTCATAAAAATTTGTGTTGGCAAAAATATATTTTGATAAATAGCAATACTTCCAGGAAAGAATTCACAATTTTATGAAAAGTTAATATTTTTGATTCGCAAACATCTTAAAACGGTTGGCGAATTGCGATGGCCAATCACTTAATTTGATCCCTTCAGCTGGTTTATATTTGATTTTTATATTTGATATTTATAGTCAGATTTGAATAAGGCAAATATTATGTTAATTGTTGAATAGGTGATGTTAGTGTGGGATGTTGTGTGATAGTGTCAGATAAGTGGTGTCAGATAGATGGAGGGAGGCATCCAGAACTTTTTTGGGGACATAATTTTTACTCATGTTTACCTGTTAACTTAGTTCAGTGAAAATTAAAAAAAATGATATTTCCAGATTGGCTTATAAAGTACTTGCAGCTTTTTTACTATCGTAAGCTTGCTGATTGTAAACCTAATATTACGTCAAAAACTTTTGATTTCTGCCACCTTAGCAACAATTTTTTATTCGTTATAAAAATTAGCTATAAAATGCTGATGAAGATCATGCAATATGATCATACCAGTGTACCCCTAACACTAGAAGAATCTTATCTCGTTGCAGCAATGAATGAGGGGTTACGATTTAACTAGTGGACCCCAAAACACTAGATAGAGACAGGCAAGTCTGCCTTTATCTTCGCGCACCAAAATTCTAATGTATAAGCTATAGACTGGCCATTTTTAAACAAAAAAAATATCTTTCTTTACACTATTGTTCATAACTTCTGTTATATTAAAGTGTAGAAGTTCAGTGACTGGTCATTTTTTTAGTCTATACCATTGGCTTTAAAAAAAAAATCGTGGTCCATACTCACATACCATACGCCATCTTTAAAAAACAAAAGTAAATCTTGACAAAGGTAGTCTTACAAAGAATTGAATACAAATAAATGTTATTGAGATGTGCTGTTGTTTCAGGCATATGTATAATAATCAAATGTATAAAGCCATAAACATATAACAAATTTTAAAGCTCCAACTCAGTTGGATTATGTCAGGCTTTTCAACATCAATTCCTGTCACGGCTGTTAAAATTTGTAAATGCATATTATCTGCAAGTGCAGTATCCCCTTTTACCCATTTGTTAATGTCAAAACCAGGAGGGATGTCTTTAGATATTTTAGAAGGTGGAGCAGAACAAACCTCATCTGAATTAAAAACAACATTTTCATTTTCAGAGTCTGAGCAGCCAAACTGGTTCTAAATCTAAGGAACTGCCAAAATTTTCTGAAATAAAATTTACTGAGAATTCAATAAAATTGTTCTCCAGTCCATTAGAAGTTGGTTACCAATCAAAATCGCCTTTTAGGTGAAAGCGCGCGAAAACTGGACTTCATGACTGAGATAGTTTTATTACATCACAATCCTGGTCTTGTCCAGGAAAGGTATGCAAAGTTTTAAAGTTTATTACGCTTTTTGGCTTTTTATTTTTTTCGGATATTTATTTGGGCACCCATAGCGGTTTACTGCTATGAAATTGTACTTGGAGGCGTCTCTGGGTGGTGTTAGTACCAGATAGATGATATTTGTTTGGTATAAGCATACTTATGGGTTGATAAATGTCTAGAACTAAAATAAAGTAGTAATTACATGAACACAATTTTTGCATAATATAAATTATTATTATTATAATAAATAATTATTATAAATTTAAATTATTATTATATAAATAAACTATAAAGTAAACTTTCTAGTTTATTAGAATTTTGTTAAAAAAATTTTTTTTTTTTTTTATGCAATTTGGTATTTCTTTTATTTAATAAGCCAATATTTCATAATTATGAAATAAACATAATCCAGATAAAAAAATACCTACTAGTTATTCACTGTTTAGTTGCTCTATAATGTCCTTGTTATAGGAAACCAATAAAACCCATCACATCTTAACCAAGTTATACAAAAGTTATGCAAAAGCTATAAGAGCAAAAGAGTTTTGATTTTTTTAGGCAATGTGGCCTTGCGGTAGCATATTTTCCATTGTAATGAGGAATTGCAATGGTTCAAATCCACTCGAGAGCAAAAACAAAAAATTTTGTTACTGATTGTTACCTTAGCACAAATGGGAGCTTTAAATTGAGCCACTGCCCGATTTGATGATAAGATTTTCTTCCAAATTAAAAATTTCATAATCGATAATCAAAAATCGAACGCAGTCATCGTTGAAACCTGAAAGTGATTTTAATTATCATTTTCTATTGGTATAGTTTTTGTTACAAAATTTTTGTTGCCAATTTTAAAAGCAAATGAATCAAAAATATATGTTTTGTTATTTGTAGTCGTTCTTGATTTAAATATAAAATTTTATTTTTGAGGCTAACCAGATGCTTTCAGAAGTTAATTTGTTGATATATGGGAACTGTTTATAAACTTTATTCTAAATTAAATACTAAAACTTTTTTATTTTATATTGTAGGTAAAGAATTTTTTAATATAGGGTTCAGATGAGGTATAACACGGCAATAATGTCAGAAGATATCTTAAAAGAGGTTAACTATTCTTAATGGATGTTAATATATTTTCATATGATAACTGCGCCAATCAGGCAATATATGTGTAGGCTATTTTTGACTCAAACAATCAAACATTTTATCATCCTTACTAGTAACTGTAACATTTCAGTAGGTATCAAAGAAAAATTATATATTTAAATTGTGGAAAGCATGTTTTGATTGGTACAAATTTCATACCTTTCCATTTGAATTGAAAAGAGCCCAAAAACAGTTTTTAATTTTGATTATGTATTTATTTATTGAGCCTACTTGGCCAATTTTATTGCAATTTTTTTGAATGTTTAGCAACAGGCATCTAAATGTCTGTTATGTTTAGCTTTTGTTTTATTGTTTATTTGAGGGATTTAACTAAGTTTTCACATTTAAAATTGTTTTGGGCTTTTTTTTAGGAAGCATAGATCAACATCACAAGATCGTAAAAGAAGTCGATCAAGGGAAAAAAGAAGGTATATTTAAAAAATTTCAAATTGTAATAACAATAATATGAGTGCTGTTCTAAAGAATATTAATTGGCTTTTACTTTATATAATCAATTTGGGTAGAGTTTAGACTAAAAATCAGCCTGGTAGGTAACGGGTTGGGAAACTTTGAAATTGCTTGCCATTAAAGTTAGGAGTGGTGCTTAAAACAAAGGATGATATTTATACTTAAATTTCCCTTGATTTATGTTTTTCTTAAGAAACAATGATTTTATGATATAAGTGGTTTACCTTTATCAAAATCTTTTAAAGCATTTTTGATGAAATTTTATATAAATTTTGTTTAATAACTCCTTTTTATCACTCACTTTTTTTTAACTTTGAACATGAGTCCAGAAAAATAGCCTGTATATTCACTCTTACCACACTTTTCACAAAACCTGAGTAATATTCCCAAATCTCACTAGTAAATGGGCTAGCTCTTAACACTTCCTTACCAAAATTTGCCCAAAATTTTTACCTTTTTATTTTTTAATTTGTAAAAATTGATTCAGCGTTTTTTTTTATCTGTTTAATTCAATTTAAAACTTAAGTATTTATTTATAGCAGAAAAAAAAAGAACAGATAGATGGCATTACTTTAAAATGACGTTTTATTCTTTTTATTTTTGATGAACTTAACTCATATTTTTTTTGGTTATCCAATCCTCAGGTTTAGTACATATTTCAAGTGAGTTTTTGTTTCAAAATTTTCTTTTAGCGTAATTATCATTAATTCATGTAGGTAATGTTCTTGTTTGAAATTTTGATAATCAAATAGTGTTTAATCTGACCTAAGAAATACTATGTTTAAAGTCACTTGTTTACCCCAGTAAGGCTGAAAAGACAATTTTAGACAGAATGTGTAGTTGTTTATAAGCACTCGCATATTTCTAGCTTGCCGAGTTTTAGGCTCATAAATTACTTTGCAAGGAAATAATAAGTAATTCATATTTTAGGAGAAGTCGCTCTCGAGATACAAAAAGGTAAGAAACTTTCATATTTTTTTGGTTTTGTTTCTCCTTAAAATTCGTTTTTGGATATTATGATTATGAATTAAAACCAAATATCTTGTATATCTTTCAAAGTATTTACTTCACCACTGTAACAAAGTAAAGTAGAGATACCATCAATATGAATTATTTACCTTGGCTGCTAAATCAGATTCTCCAATAGAAAATTCAACACACGGAAAAAAAAGTCTAAAGTATTACTTTTATATTTAGAACAACAGCTCTTAGATAAATCATAATCATGTTATAGCTCAGTAATCTTAGAAGTATAGGGAGTATCACAATTTTTCCATCATCAAAATTGGTGTGGCAATGAAATGAAATTTTAGTAAAATTTAAATAAAATTAATTTTAGCTTCATCTTATTAAAAACAGAAGATTTATAATTCAAAAAAGCGAGCAATTTGTAAACTTAAAAAAAGTTATTTTAAAAACAGTTATTGTTATGGAATTAGGCCAGATATTTCTAAATTTGTAGGTCCTGAAATTTACGTTCTTATCGACATTTTATTACAAAGCAAAAGCACTGATATAATATTTTTAAAGTAAATAAATGCATTTTGCATAACAATTTGAGTGACTGTTTGCTAAACAAAAAATTTAATTATTTAGAAACAAGTTGAGAATAATAGAGGTTATGCACATAAAATTTACCTTTCTAATTACTTAATGAGGAGTGAATTTAAAATGTGTACCTACTCTTATGCATTAATCGTGGAAGAGGTGGCAAAAATACTCCATCTTTGAGAAATTTTATTAATAAAAATATTTGCTAAATAACAACGTAATATGAATAATTAAGGAGAGGAGCGATGGGGCCATTTCATGACACTAGGGATATAGCTTTGCTCAACTGGTGTGGCTAAATTCACATTTTCAAGAAGGATTTTTACTTTTCAAATTTTACAAATTCAAGTTTTGCTATTTATAAAAAACGTGCTACTGCATCTACGTTCTTGGCATATTGATTGCAGTGTAATATAATGTTATCAACTCTATGGTTCAGAAATTTTAAAGCCTTTTATAGTATAACCTACATTGCAATAAAAGTTCTTGGAAGAAAAAATATATTTATTTTTTAACTGATGTTGGTTTTTATTGCAGACGAACTGGATCCCCAAGAAAACGAAGTCGTTCAGACTCTAGAGAAAGAAGAAGGTTTGTTCAAAATCTGATTTCAAGGGTATCAGTGCAGTGGTCATATATCATGAGCAAAAAGTGTTTTCTATAGTTGCTGTTTATAAATTTTTAATTTCTGAATAGGCCCAGTTCTAATTGATTTAGTATGTTATAGACTATGTTTTTAGGAAATTTCGATCTTGTAAAATCTATTAGCTTCAGGTTAAGCAACTGAAATAGTATAAAAAAATAAACTATTGAAAAAAAATAGATAAAACTATAACCGTTTTCTGTTATGTCATCAACTCAATATATAACTTGCTGTTTGAAAACTGCATATAAAATGCCAAGTCACAAAAAAAAAGTATCAATTTTATCTGGATTTATTTTTTATTGTATAAAAATTCAATATTCCATATCTTACTGTTCTAGTTTTGTTATAGATTTAATGATATTTGGCATTAAAGCAAAACTGCAGTACTTCACTTTTTCCTCTAAATATTAGCATGTCATTCAGGTATAGTATGTTAAAAAACATATCCCATGCATTTCATCTGTACTATTATTAACAATTTTGCCCATGTTTCTACATATTATTTAACCATTAAACTGATAACTTTTTTTTTTTCATATTTTTTCTTTATTCTAATCATTTATAATTTTCTTCTATTTTGGTCATTCATTTTATTGTTACAACGCATGTTTTTGATTTTAATAAACATTGTGTTAACAATTAAATTACTTTTGAGGTTTTCAAATTTACGTTTTAATTTTTTCGAAAATTAATTTTTTCAAATATTTTATTTTACGAAATCTGTTCCTTACATTGTTTGCGTCAAGTGATAAGATTATAGAGAGCATATCTTGACCCATTTTGCCACCTAAAATGCACTTCTATCACAATATCGGTTTAAAACCAATTACTTCCTTTCATGCTCTTTCTGGGTGCTGGTTTAAAGAAAATGAAAACTTTTTCAGTTCTCCTTGTGATGAATAATTTAACATAGTAATAGTAATTTCATCATTTTAAAAATGCTTTTAAGTTCCTTCTAACAAATCATTTTTATCAAAAATTGCTGGTTTAAAACTGTTTAACAAACATTAAAAGTCCAAATATGAAAGTGATTTTCAAACTGACATTTGTGATAATATTTAAGTGTTTCTGTTTTGAAAATAAGAAAAATGACATCTCCTTATCTAACAGCCATACATAAATTGCTGTCCAGACATATATGCAAGTAAAATTATTATTGGTCCTAAAAAAAACCTGTTTCATTTATAGAAGGTTCCTAGAAGACCATTTTACACATAATCTACAATTTATTTTTTCAAGGTTTATACTATGCAGAAATTAATCCTATTTACTTTGCAAAAAGAGAGCAATTCTTAACGGAAATAAGTGCAGAGTATCTGATAAACTATAATAACACAAGGCACGTGGATAGACTGAAAAGCTTGTTTTTAAAATAAATGTAGGAACTCATTAGTATTTTTACAATGATTTTAGATGCTTAAGCAAAAGTAAGACTATTTAGAGCGTATGTTTCTTAAGCTTCTTTTGCAGTTGTGATTTGATGAGCTTATGTAATTAACATAGTTGATTGCCATTACGGTGAATTTTTAAAGGATCATAGGAAAATTTTCTGAAAAATTTTCATGCTCCAATTTATGTATTTGAGACCCCTGAAGTAGATAAAGATAAAGGTCTATATACTTTTGGGAATAATTGATAAATATCACTATGCTTTTTACTTTATCCTAAAAACTACTCTAAGCTATCTTCTCTTGTAAACACACCATCACATTTACTTATCGCAGGAAAAGGTGCATAGTTTAGATTTACTGCTCTATGTGTGACCACAGTTTTTTAAGACTGAAATTACTTATGAATCAAATAATCTTAGTGCAAATAAAGAAAATATTACAACCAAATCATCTATCAAAAATCACCTGCAGTTTATCAAAATGATTACTTTTTAGAAGAATTTATCGAGAAATTTTCATCAGCAGCAGGGTCTTCCCAGTTTGACTACAATAATGCTTTGAAGTACATAAATATACAGATTGAAGTTTTATAATTTAAAACCATTAGAATTTAATTTTGGTACTTTATTATTATATTAAGTTAGTTTATTGAAAGCTTATTTCAATGTTCAATTTGTCACTGACATATGCAATACTAACTTGTCTTCTTATTTGTGCAAAATAATTTTGCAAAATTATTTCATGTTGGTGAAATTATTTATTAAAAAAAAAGATGTAGAAAAAATGTCGTAGTGTTTATTAGTTTTACATGGCAAATATTATAACTTAACAAGCATTTTCAACTAATATGTCTGGTTTATAATTGTTGGTTTTTAAAAAAATAATGATTTTTATTTTTTTTAATAGTTAATGATGGGAAACAAATTTTTATTTGCTTTATCAATTCAATTTCATAGCTATTATAAAGAATATTTGAAAACGATAAAATTATTTTATTATTAGTTTTTCTCTATAAACACCTGGAAGAGGTTTTGTTTGAATCACAGAAACTACCAAGGATAAGATATTTTTTAGTAATAACAAAATCAAGCCTGTAGATGGAATTTCAAATCCAGCATACCTGTGAGGTGTTCTTGTTCTGTTGAATCTAGCTTTACCAAACTCCAAAAAGCGATACAAAAAATTTTAATTGGCTTAAAAAGTTCAATTGATATCATCAATAAAATTCATCTACATGAACACACTATAGGTCTCACTTTTACTAAAACGTAGTCAAGAAAACAGGCACAATTCAAAATAAAATCTAAATCTTAGGAAGTTAATTTTGCTCCATTGTAACAGGTCTTTACTGCAAATATTTTGACATAATTTAAGATTTTTAAATTTTTTATAGAAGAAGGTCTCCTCGTAGATCACCAAGAAGATCACCTAGAAGAGGATCATCCCCACGAAGGAGTCCAAGAAATTCACCACCAAGAGAAATGTATGTCTTTCTACTTATTGTAGATAAAAATAATCTTCTAAAACAATTTTATTAATGCTTTTTTATTTGTTAATTCCATGGACTTATTTCTAAAATTTATTTAAGTTTTCATAGTTTTTAATTAAAGCTAGTATTTTTTTTTTTTTTTTTTTTTTTTTTTTTTTTTGCCAAAAAATTTTCTTGAGATTTGTACCTAATAATGGTTTAAAAGCTGTTATCTATAAATTAACTTAGTTAATTTCTCAAAAAGGGTATAGACCATGAAAAAAATGTTATTTCCTAAATGGCTATCTGTAAAATTTAAAACCATTTTTTTTTTTTTTTTTTTTTTTTTTAATTTTCCTTTACCATTTATATACTTAGAGCTGTAAAAAAAATTTCATGAAAAAGTTTCAATTTTTTATATTTTTTATTCTAGAAATTTTCATAACCTTATCCACAAATTTTCTAATCCCTTTTGTCCAGTCTCCTATTTCAAATCAAAAATTTCAAAACTTGTTTCTCACTTTTTTTCATACACTGTATAGCTGTTGTATTACTTACTATATTTTATGATATGTAGTTGTTGCACTGAAAAATAATAAAAGGGATTGTCAAATGGAATGTTTTAGATAAACATAGATGATCAAGAAAGTACACACATCCGATTTTCATAATTAACTTTTTTTAAATCAATATTTAGTATCTTATGGAAGGCGATTTAAATTTTTTGTGGTTTGTGAAGTTTCTTATCTGTGTTATTTGTGAAATTCCCTTAGTGTGTGCGATTAGATTTTGGCCGCGAGTAAGCGTCTTCTATTTCTTGAAGGACACCTGCTTTACAAGAAAATTGTAAGACATGCATTGAAAATATGTATGATACATTTAGTTTATTTCATACATTTCCATCGAAAGTACTTTTGATACATTTAGTATACATTCATACGTAGATTTCGAAACGTTAACTCCCAACTGTTAGCAAAGAAGTGCATATTAATTTTTGTATTTTTTTAATTTTAGAATCCGTCGAAGTAGAGATGGTGTTACAACTATCTCATTGCTTTCAGAGTGAGTTTGATTTACATTTTTTTTTTTTTAATGTAGGTACCCAAAATCTCTAAACATCGTTGGTATAGCCTCACTCAGGTGTTAAACTCAATATATATATATATATATATATATATATATATTTTTTTTTGTTAATTTTAAATACTAGATAATAGATTTTTAATAGATTTCTTGCTTAAAGAAATTAAGGTATTTTATCAGGAAATAATCAGCATTCTTAATTTTAGGATTATTGGCATTGCCATATGAAATATGAAGCCATAATGCAGGAACACAGGCAATTTTAGATTTTTGATAATATTTCTTACATTGTTAGTGCACCCGAATATGGCTAAATACGTTCAAAAATATGCGTATTCTCCAGTTATGATTTTTTTTTACATACTTTTGCATAATAACAAAAATATCCAACTGTTTTCCAAAAAAACATAAAGAACGTTTGAGCCTACCATAATTTAACGTGTGTGTTTTTTTGTTTGTGAAAAACTCACTTTTAGGAAACCTATTATTATATCCAGAAATTGGTAAAAAATATTAGTACTTCAATATTGACGAAATAAACTATTTTACCAAAAATTTTAAAACAAAAAAAAATGTTGACTCAGCAGCTATTTAAGATAAATTTGTTGCTGTATTGTCGAAATGTGCTAAAAAAAAGTACTTTTTTTTTTTTTTTCGCACATTTGACACAAGTCACTTGCTTGGTCTAATGTAAAAACGAATATTAAAAAAACATCTATAGGATGGGAGCAATGAATTTTCATTAAAAGGTTTCCTTGAGTGAGAAAAAAATCAGCCATCAGTTCAGGAGGAAACTTTTTGTGCATTTTATAATAAATAAAAAACTGGTTGTATATATGACATATCTTATTAAAAGTATTAGACTTTAAAGTAGATTTGCTTGGTTTTTTGTTACATACATAATTAAATACAATACACTACATCTAAACCAAACTTCAAAAATAAACAGACGATTTGGTGCTAACCACTTAAAATATACAGCTTGTTAATTATCGTGCTTTTGGTTTTTTCTAAATTTTATTTAAAATATGACTTTTAGTCGAGAGCGAGAATGGGACGAGGAGCATGTTTCACAGGAGGAACGTGATTCAAGAACAGTGTTTATCATGCAACTTGCCAAACATGTCACCATACAAGACATACAAGATTTCTTCAGTCAAGTTGGTCAAGTTAGAGATGTAAGGTTGATCTCTGATCGAAACTCCAGGCGTTCTAAAGGAATTGGGTATGTTGAATTCACAGATCCAAGTGCAGTTACATTGGTATGTTTCTTTCTGTTAAGTTTGCATCTCTGATTATTTTGGATGGCTAAAAATGTTTATGATTTTATGTATGTTCAACTAAAAGACTGGAGCTAGTTTTGCATTTTTTTTTGATTTCAGTTAAGACTGAATGTGTCATCATCATCATCATCAATGTTGTTTATTAACATTTTATTACAGCAAATACTCCCAGGAAAATCAGAGCTTACTTTTATGAGTAATTTTTAAAGCTATGGGAGCTTTTTTTACACCAATCAACTTATGGTAATGTAAGCAAGGTCTTTTTGAACGTGTCTCACATACTTGCCACTCAAGATAATTATCAAGCTATAATTTGCGATGTTTCGCAGTAAAAACTGAAAATATTTGATTCTGTTAAGATTCATATTCATATGCAGGTAAACTATTTGTAAACTCTTTTAAAGCTAATGTATAAATGTTTTTCTATACTATTGTTAAGGTCTAATAAAAGCAATGTTTGTTATCCACATGCAGCCTAATATTTGCAGGTTTTTTTTTTCAAAAATTTATCTAATCAATAAGTTTTTATTAGCCTTCTGCATAGAGGCAATTTTCATAAAACTTAATCTTAAAGTATTTAACGTTGGTTTTAGGCAATCAAATTGTCTGGTCAAAGGCTTCTTGGAGTTCCAATAATGGTTTCTCCTACAATGGCTGAGAAGAATCGCTACGCAGCAGCACAGGCAGCTCTAGTAAAACCACAAGGACCAATGAAATTATATGTCGGCTCACTACATTACAATATCACTGAGCCCATGTTAACAGCAATATTTGAACCTTTTGGAAAAGTTGAAAGTGTACAGCTTCAATATGACTCTGAAACGAATAGGTCTAAAGGCTTCGGTTTTGTGAATTTTAGAGAAGCCGGAGCTGCCAAGCGTGCTATGGAACAAATGAATAACTTTGAGTTGGCTGGCCGACGCATGAAAGTTAACACTGTATCAGAACGCATTGATGGATCTATGTCATTCTTAGATGCAGAAGAAACAGAAAAAGGTGGAATTGAAATGAATTCACAATCTAGAGCCTCTCTAATGCAAAAGTTAGCTCAAACTCATGCATCAGGTATAACTTGACAAAATCATGCAGTATTCAATATATTTTTATAATACAATATATTTTAAGTTAAAGTTTAAAAACAAAACTCATTTTTGCTATTTATTTCACAACTCAAAATAATTTACTAAGATTGAAGTCTACACTTGCCCGTAAAATGTGATGAAAATTATCTTGGTAAATCTAGGTGGAAGAAATTCTTCATCATATTTTGATGTTTTTTTACATTGTGTTTGATAGTGACAGAATGTTTTTAACCAAACTGTATTTTTTGTTTTTTTTTTTTAATTAAAGTTTTCAAGTTTGAGTCTGAATCTTTTCCAACTTTTCTGTGATATAATAAAGTAACCATCATTTTTTGTTTTTTATGGGCATGTACCAAAGGTTCTCATTTTCTTCTAAATTTTTATGAGGTTAAGTGATCATAAATGGTTTATAACTAGGAGAACCAATTTTTTAATGAAGCACTTTGTTTTATAGGTCTGAAGATACCTACAGCTTCTGTTATACCTGGTATGCTAGCTACTCCTATGGTGAATGGTAGTACTTGTTTGATACTTTCAAATCTTTTTGATCCACGCAAGTAAGGACACATATAATTCACCATTAGTTAATATTTTTCATATGCCCAAATAATAATTTTAGACCAAACGATTAAATTAAAGGACCATGGGTATTTTTTGATCAATTTTCAAAAAAAATCGGATTTGTTATATATAGACTGTCATTATCCACTTGGCAGAAAAAAGATAAAAAACTGTGTTTACACTTATGAGAGTAGGTTGTGCTCGCTGATTGCAACAGAATCCTACTTGTCTGGATTATTTTAATAAATAGATGCTGATTAGAAAATTTATTTTTTGATATAAGCCAAAATTTATGTTTGAATATTTGGGCGGAATAAACTGTTCCGGAGAGAAAAATTAATTGGACTTCGATTTTTGATTTGAATAACAAATAAACCACAATGACAGACATACTTTTTGCCATTCAACAACGATTTTTTCTTTTGTTAAAATTATTGATGATAATTATGATCCCACATATTACGCTCCACAAAACATGAGGATAGAAATTGGCTATATAAAATTATCTATGGATTAATCTCCTTTGCAGAAATGTCAATTTGTACACACCGGTCAAAACCTAAGTGTATACTGCTATTCAAAGGACATTTATATTTCAAACAATTTGTAAAAACAAAGTTTGTAAGATTTGGTATGAAGTGACATGATATTTTTACAGCAGAAGGTATTACATTAGGTTTTTTGGATTATTGTTATTAAGGGATGTTTAGCTATGAAGCTATTGATAGCTTTCTGGTGTCCCGCTCAGAAATACAAATCAACTAAAGGTTATTTGCATTTCTACGTGTCATCAGTCAACAATTAACATCAGTTAACATGACTAACAAATTTTTAAACCATCAACTGTGAAACGATATAACCAACATATATGTGGTGTTATTGATTTAGTCGAACAGCAGCTCCTTAATCTAAACGTAAGAAACGTGAGAAATACAGACAAATGGTAAAAACCATCCTTATCATAATCGGGAAGACAACACAACTTGATAAAAGCCAGTGGTTGGAGACAGTGGAACGGTTATTTAAAGGTGCTAAACACTCGTCTTTCGCCAGAACCCTGACTCTGCCTCAAGAGTTACCAGTGGGTGTGACAAGGCAGCGGTGTTGACTTTAAAGTGTGCTACAATCCAGCTTGACCCACTGATTGATGATTAAGATGACTAGATAATAACGCATTGATTTTTAAAACTGTTCTTTGATTTTCTTATTAGGCATTGTGTCATATCTATTAACGTTTAAATAACTAAACAAAGAAATGTTTAAAGCTGTCTAAAATATCATTTGTTTCTACCGAAAATGGTGGCGAGAATATGAGATAATTCAGTTAGATAAAAGAAAATATTTTTTGAATAGTTAATCATGTTTTTATTATTATTATTTTTTTTTTTCTTCAATGATTAAGTCTTATCCTTTTTTCCTAAAAGAGAACAAATTTAATGTTATCTTATTAAACACAACATTAAGGTTAAGAAAATGTTTGTCTTTCATGATCATTCAATTTTTTTTTTAGGGAAAATAACTCTGACTGGGAGTTGGATATCCGTAATGATGTTCTTGAAGAAGTCACGAAAATAGGAATTGTCGTTCACATATCTATTGACAAAATTAGTGCAGAGGTATCAATATATTATATATATATAAT